>CM077158.1:32503135-32578239 GCA_039583875.1 Platanthera guangdongensis
ACTCTTGTCAGGTGAAATTGAACAACGTGGTGGTCGTTACAAGAGTTAGAGAGACAACAAAAGGAGATGAGCAATAACATTGACCAGAGAATTGATAATGTTGTTAAACTGTTGTTTCTGCCGCACTAGCTATGCATGGTATTTATTCAAGCAAACTTTTCTCCAGGATCATATTCTTCCTCGGGTCAATTCTCCATTCCAACTGCTTCTAGCTACTTTCTGCTCAAGTTGCTTCAGGTGGTTATTTTGGAGCTCCTGGATATTTCGTGTATCAAGTCAATATCCTCATATTCAGAATCATACCTCAAATCAGGATCAGTCTCTAGTTCAACACAATCTTCAGAAAATCATCATTCTCCGGACGGGCTAGTTGTCGTCCGTAAATATCACATTTACCGATTACTTTTGTTCATGATTCTCATCATGTAATATGATACTTAGATTGTTTTGTGTTGAAGATGTGTCGACATTTTTGTTATGTATTGATATTTGATTAGTATCAACATTTGGTTATGTATCAGTATGACATTTGATTGCATATATATAATCATTTGAAATTTTATATTGTCTACTTGTTTTGATAATTGATAATGATTATACATTGTCATTAATTCTTGACTTGTACAATTGCATATTTAAAATCTAATTGAGTACATGTGAGTTGCTTGTATAACATGTTCGTTCTATATAATTGATCTGTACAATTGCTTGTTATACAATTGCATATTTTAAATATATTTAAAATCTAATTGAGTTATACAGTCTTGTTCTATATAATTATTATGTATAATTGGAAATATTTTAATTTATAAATTTTTTAAATAGTATTGCTTATTTAAAATGTACATTTTACAATGTATACATTTTTTTGTTTGTTGATTCAAAACAAAAATTGTAATCATTACCAATAAAGTAAATCAATGACATGATCATATTTCTATAATATTTGATATTTTTAAACTACAAATTTTGTAACAAATTTCTTGCTAGATAAAATTAGAGACAAAATAATTCATTGTTGATAAGCAACAAATATGTTGTTGGTAAAATTTCTTGCTGAGTTAGAAAGTGATAAATTCCTTGTTGTTAATTCCTTGGTGAATTAGAAAGCAAAAAAATCTTGCTAAATATCTCTTGCTGAAGAGAAAAGGAAAATCACCCTAGCTAAAATTAGCTAGGCTCAAATTAGCTAGGAATAAATTTTGTATCAGAATTTGTTGCTAATCTAAATTAACAACAAAATTGTGTGTTTTTGCAAGAATTTTAACCTTGCTAATAGATGTTTTTCTTGTAGTGTAATATCAAGATGCAAATTCAAATGATCTTTATTTTTTGGAAAAAAATTAATCAAAGCATGCTCAGAATTTGTTTTACTCAATTTATATGCCATTCAATCAACAAGAGTTTAAACATTCCTGTACAACCCCGTATCCGGTCGAGCGGGATCCTCCCAAGTAGCGGGCTCGGGACATGCTATGAGCGGCAATGTGGTACAGCCCCGTTTGAGAACGTACGAGCACCCGTGCCTACGCGTGGAGGTTTTATTTGTAAAGTTTTTTCATATATATGTTTGATATATTAATATTATAATATATTAATATTATATTTATTAATATTATAATATAAGAGAGAAGAAATAAGGGGGAAGGGGCATCAGGTGGAAAGGGGATTAAAAAAAAGAAAAGAAGAGATAAGCAGGGGGGGTGAGCTCGGGTACAGGGGAGGCACAAAAAAAAGTAAAAGAGGAAAGAAAGAAAAGAGGAGGGAGGCTTCGGTACAGGACGGCTGGAGAAAAAAAGAAAAAGAAAATAAAAAAAGGAGAAAGGAGAAGAAGCAACGGAGGAGGAGCAGAGGAGATCGGGGGTTTTTTCTCCCCCGCTAGGGTTGAGCTCGGAGAATAGCAGCCGCCCGCCTCCCTCTCTCTCTCGCCGGCCGCCGCCTCAGCAAGGAGCACAACCCCCGCCCCTCTCTCTCTCTCTCGTCGACCTGGAGCAGCAACCCCCGCGCCTCTCTCTCTCTCGGCCTGGAGCACCAACCTCGGTCGCCCCTCTCTCGGCCTGGAGTAGCACAGCCCCGCCCGTCTCTCTCTCTCTCTCTCTCTCTCTCCGGCAGCCTGAAGCGGCAGCTCGAGCCGCCCCTCTCCATCCTCTGTCCAGGTGCGCCGGCAAGTGCAGCCCGAGCTCGGCTCTTCTTCACCGCAGCCGCCAGGAGCAAGGGCTGGTCGAGCTCCTCCTCCTCTCTTCATCGCCACCGCCTAGGGCAAAGCAAGCCCGACCTTGGCTTCCTTTCCCCGCTGCCGCCTATAGTAAGGCCGGCCGGGAGCTCCTCTCCCGGCGCCGCCTACATCAAGGCTGGAAGGGAGCTCCTCTCCCGACGGCGCCTACAACAACGTCGGACGGGAGCTTCTCTCCCAGCGCCTCCTGGAGCTCGAATCGGCCACCACCGTGGAAAAATGGAGCTAAAGAGGGAGATTTACTTCCTCTTCCAACAAGGGCTCGGCCGCCAAAAATACTCTGCAAGGGTTCAGTCATTAAGAGGAATATGATGATGATTTCTTACCTCTCCCAACAGGGCTCGGTCTGGAGTGGAAATCGGCCACTGCCGCAGCTACCCAGGGCCAAGCTAGCCAGGGTCTCCTCTCCCGGCACCGCCGCCAAGCACGCGTCAAGGGTAACGATGTTTCTACTTGGGCAGGTGAAGCCCTCAGTTTACATATTTGCATGGAAGTCCCTCTCCACCAATGGGTGGGGGAAGGGAGCTCTCTGACGGGTTGGCGTGTACGTCCCTGCAATTAACTGTGTTAGCGCCCAGAAGTGTGAGTACGGGTTTATACATGTTGTGTGAAGCCCATCCAGACGTGTGAGCCAGATTGGTGATGTTCTAGGGTTCCCGGAAAAGACTCCGAAGAAGTTGTATATTATCCATTTGCAGGGAATGCGCGCCACAGCCCCCGAAAAAGGGGTGGGTGCAATATATTTGGTCCGCTCATGTTAGTCGATTGGTGTTTAGCTGACCGCCGCTTGTCGAGACGTTGGCGTACATGTGTTGCAATACCAAGCGGGGAGTAGCGGGCTTAAGCCCAAGCTTGTGCCGACCCTCGAAGGCTTATTTTTGCTTATATTGCCGGTCTGCGTGCCGTAGTATGAAATTCATATTCCTGTAATATTTTATAATATCTGTGATGCTCTGTGTATGTGTAGCTTACTTCTTCTTCGTATTAGACGGGCGGTGTTCTCGTGAACCGCTCGCCCCGTGGGGGCCCCGAGGTATAGTTGCCGGGAAGCCCCTAATGGCCTGTTCACAACCTTTTAGAATAGCGGAATTACGTTGTTAGTGGCCCAACTTGGGCAGTGTGTCGTGGAATTGCTCGGCGAGTTTGCGCCATCAATAGGGCGGGTGAGGAGCATTTCGTGTAGACCCAAGGAGACACATCTGGATAGGAGAGAGTTGATCTCGAGATTCTCCTTAGATATTCCGGTCGGCCGAGAGCGCCCTCCGAAGGTGTCTTAGCTCAGCCTTTGGCTTGGGAGGGGAAGAATTTGTTAGTCTTCCGGGTATGCGGTGGGTCCTCCACGCTGGGACCTTGGGTCTGTCCCTTGTGTTCCTAATCTTGTGCCTAGATCGTTCACTTGAGGGTAGTAGGTGCGCGGTCACCCCTCTTTTGGGACCCCGAACTCCACAGAGGTCATTTTTGGCTTCAACAGTTCCCAAATCTATTAGTTTAATAAACGATAAAACTTAATTAAGAATCTTAGTGCGGTGTATGTTTTTATTAAAAAAATAATTTACTTTCATGCAATTTTTCAAATTGAACCTCCACATCAATAGGAAAGGATAAAAATAAGTTAAGCATATGATTTAACCTCCACAAGTGTTAGTAGTTCAATTGAAAATAGAGTTGTCTTTGGCTTTGTGGAAATTTATGGTTAGGTTTTGATAGTAGAATGGTAATTTCCTAGTTAATAATCTTAATATTCACCATATTTTGAGTTTAATTTTCAAATAACATAATTTTTAACATTTTCTATTCATAGTTAGAATTATTCCAAGTATAATTACACATACCTATGTCACATGTCACTATAATATTCTTTTCTCACTTTATCTTTTTTTTCTTCATAATTGAAATCATTGCAAGTATACATTCACATACCTAGGTTTCATATCACTATGACATATTTTTTTTCTTCATAGTTGAGATCATTTCAAGTATGTATACATATTTCTAGGTTGCATATCACTATGAAATTCAACCATTATATATATTATATATATTATAGAAAAATTAAACACTCATAAATGACTAACTTATTAAGACACAACTAATAGGAATATAGAGAAATTATGCGTATCAAAATGAAAATGGTTCAAGCTCAAATGTTTTAGTGGATGATCAAAATGAAATAACTATTTAAGCTCATGTCTTGGCTTATATCTTTAACTCAGTTCTTACTCACCCCTCCCCGTTATTTTTAGAAGTCAATATAAAAAGAATTACATTGGAAGCAAAGGAAAATTGTGTGCATAAAATAAATGCTCAAAAGAGTTTTATCTACAAATCTTACTAACTTCAAGTTCATTAATTAAACTCATAGGATTATTCAGTAATACCAATTAAGTATCATTGAATAACTAGAATAGCTTGCTGATTAATAAAAACAATAATTAAGATTATTAAATTCACTATCAATCAAATTGTTCTCTACTCATTTTGAGCAAGAATTAAGATATCATTTTGAGCATAATGGAAGGATGAAACCACACAACAAGAAAGGTCGTACTAGACATGATTATGAAAGTTAAACACTGCAGGAATTTGCTTTCAGATCTCACTTCGAGGCCTTCTTCCTTCTTATCAGTGTGTCCAAACCCTAGCCTTCTTCTCCTTCTCCAAGATGATGGCTTTCTAGATCTCTCCTCTCTAATGTATTTTTCTCTCCGTTTAGGCAAGAGATTCTCCTCTTAAAAATGTGTTGTCATGTCCCAATAGATACCTCCTTCCAATTTTGATTTTGACGCAAAATTTGAATTTTAAAATTTAAATTCGTCTGAAACTTGTGGCAATAACTAAAACAGGTTGTTGCAACAAGTTGCGCAGGTCAAAATATAAGTCCAGCTTTACTTCTTCGGATCAATTTCTTCGTCATTTCTAGCAAAAAACAAACAAAAATGACCAAATTAACCACAAATAAGATAAATATAATTTTACTTACATTTTTACATATTTAATTCATTTTTTCTCATTTATGATCAATATTATGTGAATATAAAGAGCTATATTACTTCTTTTTGGGAAGTTATTATTTAACTGACCGTACTGAAACAATACTGCTACGATAACCAGACTGTCAGACCGTTAAGCCTAGGGCTATAACGGTTCGGTTTGGTTCGATTTGTAAGCAAAACCGCAAACTAAACAATCCCTATGTGGTTCTAAAAATTTGGAACCGAACCAAACCAAACTGCATGGTACGCGGTTCGATTCAGTTTTAGTGGTTTAAATAATGTGATAACGCATAAAGATTTATAGATAGAGATCAGGGATGGTGCAATGAATGTGGCTCAACCACCCAAGACGAAAGTGTTGTCTAAACACTATTCCTATCACCCAATCTCCTTGCACCTAGGCCCTAATTTTTGAACAAAACACTCCACACGGAATCCGAGATCGAAACTACGAAGGTGGAGAAGAAGTAAGAATGGTGTGCGATACTCGGAATGACGGAAGAGAGGCGCGCAGTTAGCGGGGTAGGGTAAATCGCAACTCGCGAGGGAGAAGCAGCCAACAAAAATGTGTTCTATATCGCCAGGTGAAATCCGCAAAAAATCACGTCCAGGTGTGTTGGGTTTCTCCATGGGTTTAATCATTAATGAAATATAATTAACTGCTTGCCGCAAAAGTCAAAACCATGAAGTGTATGATTTAACACTTTAACGTATGGTTTAATGAAAATATGAAATGAAATTAACCGTTGTATGATTAATCGTAGGGTTTAATATAATTTAATTAATAAATTAAATATTTTTATACAAAACGGTTCGGTTTGGTTCGACTCGGTTTGGTTTGCCACACAAAACCATAAACCGAACCAAACCGTATGGTTTTTCTAAAATCAAAATCGTAAACAAACCGCGGCCTACTGAAACCGAACCAAACCGTATGGTTTGGTTTGGTTCGGTTCGGTTTTGTTGTTTAGTTGGTTTTGGCTTACAAGCCTAGTTAAGCCTATCCTCATCTTCAGTCTGTCAGACCGACAGGTCTTTCTTCCATTGCTTAGTCGTCAGACCGCTAACATTTGTCTACTAGTGCAAGTATTCAAACTGCTAACACTGTCCCCCAAGGATAGCCGTCAGACCACTAACACTTGTTTGTCAGTGCAAGTCTTCAGATTGCTAACACTATCCACCAAAGCCGGTCGCTGTACCACTAACACTTGTCCGCTCGTCTGCTAAACTGTAGAGGTTTTGACAGTTCTCCTATTTTGTCGAACGATCTTATTCTGTTGAAAGAACAATTTTTTCCATTTTGCATTATGTATTTATTGTAATTTACTGCAATTACTTGAAGACTGGGACTTGCTAGTTTGGTTCCTCATGCAAATACCATCATGGAGGCGAGAAGATGGATCTTTTCTGACTTTCCATTGAACTACTATGAATATTCTCTACAACTTTTTGACACCACAAAAGATGCTTAAGTTATATGGGTACTGACATTGCATTAGTTCTACCGGAAAAATAGGTCTCCCTAGTTACTTGAAAGACATAGTTTGACTTCTATTTGTAATATGTAAATATCCTTGTATCCCTAACCTTAGGATTAGATTTAACCATATATATGTAATAGATTTTGATGGACTTGCCGATTCGATGTTATTTTTGCTAATATAGTCATATCATCAACATATAGATGATGATATGCTTGAACTTTTGTTGCAAACTCTATAGCATCTTGTTTTTTTCACGAATAGTTCATTTATTTCTCTACTAGAATGTAAATGACCTTTGGTTGTAGATTATACCATATGTGATATGCTTTACAATAATGCAATGAAAATAGCCATATAGCTTAAGCATCAACTATACTTAAGTGGTAACAACCAGTCATATAATGTCAGAGGTAGTTCAATAAAACATTGTGACTGTTGAAGCCAGGAAAATTCCCAACCTCAGAAATAGGATCAAGACAGCCTAAGGTTACTGATTTTACGATCCTGCGTCACAATTCAAGTGGCTAGCACGAGAGAGGAAAATATCTATAAGCACACCCCGAGTGCTGCAACAGGGAGGTCCCACAAAAAGGCTGGGAGAGGTACTAGGCTAGCATGGACTTGACAAGTATCCACTTGTGGGGACCTCAACCTCTTCCAAAAGTGTCATTTCTAGTACCCCTGAGGGGCTATTTATAGAGAAATCCTGGGGGCCGGGGTATAAGCGAGTATCCAGCTTCTACCAACGAGTTCCAATGACTACTCGCCCAAACCCGCGAGATACTCGCCATACTAGCCCAAACTTGCTCATACTCGCCCATACTCGCCCAAGTTCGTCTCTGCTCGCCCAAGCTCGCCCCTGCTCGCCCAATGGTCTGCGGATAGCCGTTTGCTGGGATACTTCTGATCTCGATGAATTACGAGTTATACAGTGACCGGTTCACTCTTCTTTCCTTAATGGTGGTATTTGCATGAGAATCCAAATTTAGAGAACCCAATTCTTAAGTAATGCTCTAAAATACAATGAATGTGTAACAAAAATGGAGAAAAATCAATATTTTTCAGTTGACTAAGAACAGCAGGCAGAACTGGAGGAGAACAAAAAAAATAATAATAATTCAATTCAAAGGTTTATAAACATTTATATGAAGTGTCGCAATATAGTGTAAAGATAACGCTTCATATGTTCATGTTACTTTGATTGAATATATTTTGTTTGTTTTGTTCTCCTCCTGTTTTGTCTAATTAATGATCTTATTTTGTTGAAAAAAGAACATTTTCCCCATTTTGTGTCACATATTTGTTGTAATTTACTGCATTACTTGAAGATCGGGATTTGCTTGTTTGGTTACTCATGCAAATACCACCATAGAGGCAAGAAGATGGATCTTTTCTGGATTTTCCATTGAACAACTATGAATATCCTCTACAACTTTGTGACACCTCAGAAGATGCTTAGGTTTTATAGGTATTGACATTGCATTAGTTTTACCAGAAAAAAGTCCTCCCTAGTTATTTGAAAGACATAGTTTGAGCTTTATTTGTAATATGGAAGATATCCTTGAAGCCTTAACCTCAGGATTAGATTTAGCCACATAGACGTAGCAGGTTGTAGATGTCCTTGGATGATTCGATGTTAGCTTTGCTAAATATAATCATATCATCAACATATAGATGATGATATATATGCTTGACCTTGGAAACTCTATAACATCTTGTTTTTTTCATGAATAGTTCATTTATATCATTTCCTGAATGAATATGACCTTTTGTTGCAAACTATGCGATACATGACATGCTTTACAATAATGTAATGCAAAAAGCCATAGAACTTAAACATATGATAACAACCATTCATAGATGATAATCACAGTTGTTCAATGGAGCAAAGTGACTAGATCCATATTCTTGACTCTACGGTGGTATTGGGACGAGGAACCAAATTTATCGATTCTGGTTTTCATGTAATGCTTCAAAATACCAAAAAAATATGTAACATGATGGTGTAAATCATCTTTTTTCGCAGCTGAATCAGAACAATAGATAGAACATGAGGAGAACCAAAAAAATCATTCAATTCAAAGGTTTATAATGATACTAAATGTTGCAATAAAGTATAATGGTTTATACTTTATTGCAATAAAGTATAATGGTCCATAAACGTACCTTTGAATTGAATGCTTTTTATTTGTAATCTTTTTTGTTTTGTTCTCCTCCTATTTTGCTTGACATTTTTATTCTGTTGAGAAAATGACAATTTTTCTCATTGTACGTTATATATTCTTTGCAATTTTTCGCTTTATTTGAAGACCTGGACTTGCAAATTTGGTTCCTCTTGCAAACACCACCATCAAGGCAAAAAGATGGATATTTTCATGTTAGTCCAATAAACCACTATGAATATCCTCTATGACTAGTTGACACTTCAAAAGATCTTATTTACATTGTATTTAGTGAAGGTTGTTGCATTCCATTCTATCAATTCACTTATTATTTATGTGTTATTTCCTTTGAGAAATACATCTTACTCTTTGACATCTTTTGTGTAACATTATATATTGTTGTATGCACATTACAATATTCTCATTCATACTCGATGCTAAGATTTTGTTTCAGTATATTCTGATGCCAAGTCTCGTTGGGTTTTTGAACCTTTAGGAGGAAAAGGCTCTGCTTGGGTTTGAGTGTCTTCTGTTAGAAAAGACCATATAGTTTTTTGAAGGGAGTTCTATTCCATGGGTCATGGAAGAGTTTTTTACCCAGATTTAATTGAATAGTCTCTATAAAATCTCTTTTGTCTTCTAAATTGATTTCTCTATAGTCTTAGCTTTATTTTTTTGTGCTTAGTTTTATTTCTCTATTATTATTGTGCTGATTCTTTTTGTAATACGAGGAATTTTTTTATTTTTTATGTACTCCCTCTAAAGAAACATTCAGATTCTTTTTCACACTTCCATTGACCAATTTGATGTAGCTTTACTAAATGTAATTATATCAGATGATGTGATATACTTAACCATTTATTGCAAACTTTATAACATCTTATTTTTTCCCTTCATGAATAGTTCATTTATTTCTCTGCCAGAATGAATATTACCTTTTGTTGCATACTATGCGGTACATGATATACTTTACCATGAAATAAAAATAACCATAGAATTTAAACATCTGGTAACAATTGGTTGTAGAGGATATCCACAGTAGTTTAATGGAACAACCTGAACATATCCACCTTCTTGCTTCAATGATGGTATTTGCATGAGGAATCAAATTTACTGACTAAGTTTTCAATTAATGCTTCAAAATACAAAGAATATGCAACATAATGGGGGGGGGGCAACAACCTTTTTTCAGCTTAATAAGAACCATAGACAGGACATGAGGAGAATAAAACAAAATACAAATAATTCAATTACAAGGTTTATAATCACATATAATGTTGTAATATGGTATAAAGGTGGCACTTCATATATATATATATATATATATATATATATATATATATATATATATATATATATATATATATATATATATATATATATATATATATATATATATATATATATATATATATATATCATATGTTCATTAACCTTGAATTGAATGATTTTTATTTGTTTTCTTTTTTGTTTTGTTCTCTTCCAATTTTGCTTGACATTCTTATTCCGTTGAGAAAATGACTATTTTTTCTCATTGTACGTTATATATTCTTTGTAATTTGCTGCTTTATTTGAAGACCATGGCTTCAAAATTTGGTTCCTCATGCAAATACACCATCAAGTCAAGAAGATGAATCTGTTCAAGCCATTCCATTGAACCATTATGGATATCCTCTACGACTAGTTGACACTTTAGAAGATGCATATATTTTATGGGCATTTACATTGCATTTAGTAAAGCTTGGTGTTTTCTGATCCATTGTATTACTTGTTACTTATCTGCATGTTTTAATTCCATTGAAAAATATATCTTACTTATCAGCATGTTGGTGTAGCCTTATATATTATTGTATGCACATTACATTCTCATTCATCCTAGATGCTAAGATTTTGTTTCAGTATATTGTGATGCTAAGATTTGGTGTAACTTAATTTATACAACCTAATATTCTTGCATAACATATAGCTTTACAATTAAAAACAGAGTTTCAATTCAAAAGACAATGACATAAGCTATTAAATTAACTGAACAAATGGGTATAAAAGGAATTTAAGTGAAAATTGAGGAGCATATCAACAAAAAAAGAGGTCGCAAATGTCGCATAGATCAGAGAAGCCAGAGTTGCCTTACAAAGAATCTGTGCTCAAATTTATCAGTGTTCCCATACAATTCAAGCTATATATGGTGTCATAGGCATAAGCATTAATTTGGATATTTGAAAACCCAAAAGATGAAAAGAAGAATAGTGTAACTTTTTTTATCTCACAAATTTGCTCAGTGATAGAAAATTTTAGAAACATTTTTTCTTTCTTATATACATAATTTATTCATACTAATCCTAAAATTTACAACTAATAACTCAAGCTTTAAAGCTAAATAAAAAAAAAACTCAAGCTTTAAAGTTAAGTAATTTAAATAATTTATATATAAATACAAGATTAGAAAATCAGCGTGGCATTAACAAAATATGGATAGTTATTTACGGATCATGAACTAAACCTCACATAAATAAGTATTAATATTAAAAGAGAATTAATTATATGATTCAGAAAATCAACCACTACACACTTTGACATATATAAAAATATTGCCAATCTTAAATATAATCATATCATCAACATATAGATGATGCCATATCATTGGTCTTTTGTTGCAAACTCCATAACATATTGCATTTTTTCATGTTGAATAGTTGATTTATTTCTCTACTGGAGTGAACATGACCTTTTGTTGTAGATTATGTGATATTTGATATGCTTCACTAAATGCAATGTAAATAGCCATAGAACTTAAGCATCTACTTAAGTTGTAATAACCAGCCGTAGAGGATATTCATGGTAGTTCAATGGAGCAGTGTGACTAGATCACTCATCTTGCGTCAATGATAATATTTGCATAAGAATCCAATTTACAAGTCCTGATTCTCAAGTAATGCTCCAAAAGACAAAGATTATGCAATGAAAATGGAGAAAATCATCATTTTTCAGTGGAATAAGAACAGTTGATAGAACAATCAATAACAAAATAAAATGAAATCATTCAATTTAATGGTTTATAATCGTACAAAGTGCCACAATATAATGTAAAGGGGACACTTTGTATGGTCATAGGCCTTTCAATTGAATGATTTAATCTTGTTTTGTTCTCCGCCTGTTTTGCGTGACGTTCTTATTCCACTGGAAAAAATGATATATATATATATATATATTTTATTTTGCATTACATATTTGTTGTAATTACTACATTACTTGAAGATTGGGACTTGTAAATCCGAATCCTCATGCAAATACCACCATCGAGGCAAGAAGATGGATCTTTTCATGCTATTCTATTGAACTACTATCAATATCCTCTATGACTTTCACACTTTAGAAGATGTTCAAGTTCTATGGGTAATCATAATATCATTAAATATTCATATTAATCCTGCAATTTATAGCTAATAACTCAATCTTTCAAATAAGTGATTTACACAAGTTACATATAAATACATGATTAGAAAATAAACATGACATTAACAAAATATGGAGTATTATTTATAGATCATGAACTAATTACTTCACATAAATTATCTTTAATATTTAAAGAGAATTAATTATATGATTGGGAAAATTAAATCATATTAACCACTGCACGCTTAGATATAAAAAAATCATTGCCAATCTTAGGCAAGTTATCTGTCTCTAGCTAAGAGATTGAAAGATGAGCACTCTCACTATTACTATAGAGTGGAAAAGGATAATTAACTAGAGAAATAGGGAGAAAATTATGAGTAGTGTTATGTGCATCCTGTAGATGTCTATGTGCAAACCGTCAAAAAACCAAACATTTTTTTATCTCCTTCCTAAAGAAATAATAGTGCAGACCACGCGCGACTCCTGCTCGCCTTACTGGCTTCTCTTGTGCCCTAGACGCCCGCACCTCGCGCCTCTTGTTGGTGAATCCCTAGTTGATCTCCACCTTTGGCCCGAACGCCTCTCACTGGTGAAGCCCTAGTATTTCGACCCGATCTCCATCTCGCGAGCTCCATTCACCAGCGAATCTCTAACCGCCCTGCACCTCGCACCTCTCGCCGATGAATCCCTAGCAAACTACTATTTTTTAAAATTGCTATCCGTAAAAATAATTGTTATCAGTAAACTTTTTTTTTTGAGAAATTGCCCTGCATTTTCAGAAACACTAAGAAATTGCCCTAAAACTTCAGTCCTGCTTCGGAAACTGAGAATGAAATGGGAATAAAACCTAAAAAACTACTGCGATACTTTCTTTCATGGTGGTGAGCGATGGGAAGGGGCTAATTCGGCAATGGTGAATAGGTAAGGCGCTAATCCGATGAGTTTGGTGGTCCGGTGAGGGGCAAGTGGTGTGAAGGCACAGAGCTCAGCATTGACAAACGAAAAATCACACGGGAGCAACTGCTATTTTGCGAACATGGAATGACAAACAAGGAATCACATGAGAGCGATTAAGTTTTTTGAGAGCCTCCAACAAAACCCTATAAATGTTAGAACAGATAGCCAACATAAGAGTGCTAATAACAATTGCCTAATAAAATATAAAGTAATATTTATAGATCATGAAATAACTGTCACATAAATTATCTTTAATATTAAAAGAGAATTAATTATATGATTGGAAAAATCAACCACTATACACTTATTATATATAAAAATCATTGTCAATCTTAGGCATGCAAGTTATCTTGTTTCTAGCTAAGAGATTGGAAAGATGAGCACTATCACTATTACAAGAGAGTGACAAAAGATAATTTACTAGCGAAAATAGAGAGAAAATTATTGATTTAGGCTCTGTTTGAAGGGGGGAGGGGGCCGCCGGATTCCACTCTGGTATGAGGGGGGAAAAGGGGGAGAAAGAAAAAGAGGGGAGGTGAAGGAAAGGGGGGAGAGGGAGAAAGAGAGAAGCGGGAAAGAAAAAAACACCATGATGCACAGTGCTTTGTGCTTATTAATTTAGGGATTCATATATACAATGAAAGAAAAACACCGCGATACAAATCTTTACCACAACGAGCAAATTAAATTGAGGTTATGAGCAGGTTTTGATCATGGCGGATAAAAAACGTTAACTATTTATGATCTTTGCGACAAAAAAACTGTATATGGGAACTCTATTTCATATCTTAACCCTAAACTAAATACAAGGATAAATTTAGCTTTTTCCTATTAATGATAAAAAATAAGATAGACTGTCGAAGCAGAGCAATATGCGATTGTTGATCCATTTCAAATTTTCAATCATGTAAATTACATTAGAAAGCAAAAGAAGGAACACGAGTGACTTTGATCATCGACGAGAATATTCCATTAATATTTGTATGCACGGAGACAACAAAGGGTGGTAATCACAGCGCACTGCACCGTCCTCACCACCTTCAAAACTACTAATCACATAACATGCATTGAAAAAATGTCTGTCATTACCCCCAAACGGCTAATCACAGATTTTTGTTGTTGTTTACAAACCACAAAGTTAATACAAAAAAAGTAGAAGATCTTGAACAAAATTTTCAAAATATAAATAGCAATGCTCACACATGCACAAAAAATAGCAAATTTATACAGTTTTAATGATTACATGAAGAATAGAAATGTTCTCCTCTACATGTTTGCATAGCACCATATATAATCTCACAACGTATGCCAAAGAGTTGAATGCGACAAGAAATTGAATCTTCTAAATTTAGCATGCCTGACAACTATTAAAAGATATCTTTTGGATAATCTCCCTTTGTAAACAAAACTATTTGGACTGTGGGTGGTCTATTTTTAATGAAATAAACGCTAATTTCACACAAAGGAAGGATTCCTCCAAGATAGCCGGTAATGTGCTTCACAAATTTGTAAAAGATAAAACGAAAAATAAAGTTTTTTTAGTGAATTTCTCACATCAAAATACAGTTTCTCGGAAATTTTTGTTCTCATCTTCGAAAGCAGGATCGACAAGAACAGTGCTGCGAGGAAACTAATAAAAAAATTGTAACACCCGTTGAATTCCCAACCTTACAACGTATAAATCAATGTGATTTTATTATATCTCTACCACACTACATTAATCCCAATTTGATTACATTCACGAAGGAAAAAGTCATAATCGAAAAATCTCATTCACTGCTGAAACAAGCAAAGCCTTAATCTTTTACATTTGGAGACTCCTAGAATCACATTTAGTCTTGTTATGTTAGAGGCTCTTAAAACCAACCCGGATCTTTTGATAAGAAAAAACAAATTTACAAATATTTTTCCAACCAATTGTAGGATCAACGCATACCCAAACTTATAGAAATGTGCTACTAATTCTTTTAAACAAATAGCATATTGCACTCATTGACCGAAAGAGAATGCTCGGGCTCTCACATGAAAGAAATGTTGTGGAATAAAACATTAAAACAATTGCTCCTTATGAGCGATTCATACTCTTCTATTTGGGATAGAAAAAGACCCCACAAAAAACTCTCATCCCATACTCTTTAGTTCTTGGTACAGTCTCCCCCACTCTTTTTGAGATCAAACTGATCTAAAAACCCAGGCTCAGATCATACCAAAACTTCAGAACAAAATATAATACATCTCCAAGATCTTTATATATATATATCATAAGAATGACATTGAAGCCTTATGCAAACATACTGCATTCAAAATACAAAGCAAAAGCAATACTGTCCTTGAATCCTCTAACAAAAGCAGCTGACATAAAAGAAACCCAAGCACACGGGACTAAGCTCAAGACCGGCAAACTCTACTTGGTTCCATTGACAGCAACCTCTCCATCCGAATGAATAGGAACCGACTGCGCCTGAAGCAATTTCACAGGAAAAAACATCAAATTAGACTCGCTGATCCATGAAACCTCTCAACAATAGTTTGTAGAACGATTTCGTGTAGATATCCTACCATATTACGGTATTTGAGCGCATAAAACATCTCGAGATAGCGCTTGGTTTCGCGCCTGTCCAGGTTAGAAACATACTTCCAGAAACCATAGACACCGGATAATGTCATCAGCCTCTTAGAGTAGATCTTCCATGTGTATCTGAAGGAGATAAGATGAGTTAAGAAGATTCCACACAAGAAATGGTGCAGTTCATAATGTTTGAAGGGGGATTGAGGTTTTACTTCTCCTCGATTCGCTTTATAGCTCCCTTTGAAATCTTCTCCCAGTGGGTCGTGTCCTCCTTGCATTTCTCGAAGAAGTTGACGAGCAGTTCGGCGGCCTTATTCCCCTGATAAGGATCAATGTGGAAGCCCGAATCCCCGTGAACTATGATCTCTCCCGGTCCTCCGTGGATGGTGGCGAACGTAGGCAGGCCGCAGGTCATAGACTCAATGACCGTGAGCCCAAAAGCTTCGTAGAAGGCAGGCTACACAGAGAGGAGACCCAACAATTCTCCGTTTATCATAAGTTGGTTTGCAAAAAATACACAAATTGACGGATATCTCGTGGTCTTTACGAGTGTTACCTGAACAAACACACCCCTCTTGTCGGCAATGCAGCGGTACAGCTCACCGTTGCGGATGCGGTTCATCTGGGCGGAGATCCACCTGATGTGGCCTTCGAGCTTGTACTGCTCGATGAACCCGTACATCTTCTTCATCTCTGCTTGTTCCTCGACGTCCTTTGATGCCTTGGCATGGTCTCTGGCGACCACCACCAGGTTAACGAGCTCCCTCAGACGAGGATTCTTGCCGTAAAACTCGACGAGACCTGTGATGTTCTTCACCCGATCGAGTCTAGCCATGGAGAAAATGATATGCTTGCTTTTATCCTTCAACACACACCTTCAATACAAGCCATACAAATCAGCAGCATTATTATCAAAACAGTGATGCAATTAGAGTTGAAGATGAGATCAGGATCTCACTTGTGCTCGCTGTTCTCAACATCACTGAAGAGAAACTCTTCAATTTCAGGGTGAAGGGCGGCGAGTCTTTTGCTCTGATCAGCATACGAGAAGTAGATAAACGTGTCGGCTCCGGGCGACACGATGTTGAATTTTGGATCGAAGATGTCAATTCCGTGAACGACTCTATAGAGTCCAGGAAGAGTGAAGGCGGTGTGTGATTCATATTGCCGCCACAGTATCCTTGCTGAAACATAAACCATGTTATTATTGCTTTTCCTAAAAAAAATACATTTTTAGGACAACAAACAACACATTTCAATACCTTCCAGCAATCTCTTGGAATGTGCTTGTGATGATGAAATCAGCATGGTTCATGACAATGAGGTCGGCTGTGAATTGGCAGGAGAAATGATACTGATCCTCAAACTTCTTCCAATAAATGTCGGAGTTCGGGTACTTCGTCTTCTCCAAAGCATGGGCTATTGTGCACTGGATAGAGAGGAATGTAAGTAAATGTGCAACCTTCAGGAAAAAAATAATTATATATATATGCAAACCTGAGTAACTCCTAGCTTGTGTGCCAGCAAAGATGCTACAAGATTTCCGTCCCTGTAGTTTCCGACAATGAGATCCGGTGTGGCTTGCAGCTCTCTGGCCAACTCGTTGGCCACATCCTATACATGTAACATGAAAATAGTCAGTTGAATGAGTTTGGTTTGGGGACGAGTATGGTTTATAGCATCTCAAGGTTCAAGTTGGAGATAAGAGACTGACATCAGCATAAGTCTCGAGGTAAGGCCACACTTCGAAACGGGAGATCCATTTTCGAATGATTCCTTTCTCGGTTCGGAATGGAACTCGAAGAAAATGTGTGTGCTCGGTACCGATCACCTTCTCGAGGTGCTGGCCGCAAGTAGTTCCTACGGCATCCGGCAGCAACCTGGACACCTGCAATAGGAGCAACAACAGATAAGAAAACCAATGCATAAGTTGATATTGTTATTGTTTGGAAAAATATGGACCCCGAGGGGAACTAAAACTGAGCATGATACAAGTGTTGAACCCGGAAACCACGGCTCAACGAGAAGTTCGGACCGGATGTGTAACTCACCTTTACTTCTCCCGAGCCGGTGTCTTGGCCGAGTACTTAAGAGTTTGGAAACCTATTCACCAAAACAACCTCAAATAGATCCCGAGTCGCAGCGAGTACTTGAGTGTTTGGTTTAGGGTTTTAGGGTGTAAGGTTTAGGGGTTTTAGGATGTTAGGTTTAGTTTTTTTAGGGCGTTAGGCTTAGTGTATTTAGGGCGTTCGGTTTAGGGTTTTTAGGGCGTTCAGTTTAGGGTTTAGGAACCAGTCGAGCTTAGTCAAACTCATTGACCACATACCTAGTTACAGTGTGTGGACAAAAAGGAGATCAAAGTTGAGAGTATATTTTCAACTTCAAAAGTTTGAGCCTTTAGGGTAAGGGCTAACCACTATTATTTCAACACCTAAAGTCCTTTCTGCTATCTGATGTGGGACTAAACTCAATACGTTAATGTCATCCAAGATGATTTCAACAATTAATCACATAATTCGAGACTCACGATGAGGATGTGAGGAGTGATATCAAGGCCATGTTGCTTTATCCTAAGAAGCATTTCGCTCTCCAGTGCACGAACTTGATCCAAGATGTACACAACCTGTAAATCAATCCCTAAATCAGTATCACAATGGAAAAAAGGCGGAAAACCAATTCTTAAGCTGATTCCGCTCGGGAAATCACCTGTCCACCGGTGTCGGGATAACCCAACACATTCGCTTGAGCGAAATAGCCATGAGGGGATAGGATGACCACATTAAACACCATGGGAACCCTGCCAAGGAAGTTCTCCAAAGTGCATGGATCGTGCGCCCCCAGAAGATCAAGGAGAAGATGAATAGTCTCGTGCACCCACTCCGCAGTATCTCCCCAACCTTTCTCCAAACCGAGCTCTTGGAACCTAGACAACGCCATTTTTATTCGAATAAAGCACACTCGAAAACATACAAAGCAATGCATTGAAGGAAAAGCATTGGAATACCTATGGTTGAAATCCGAGTAAGGGGAATCATGTGGGATGCTCAATAGATGCTCCTCAGCCTTCCTCAGCGCAGCTTGGAGAGCACTCAAGCTGTGAATTCTATCATTCAGCATTATACTCTGCAAGTCAAATTTAACAAAATCAGGAAAAAATAAACTAAGATCATGATACTTTTCAGAGAAATTAGGGAAAAAAGTCGACCTTTTTGGAATTTAATTTAGTTTAACATTGAAATACTTAATCAAAACATAATAGAAAACAGCTCAATGTTCCATTGTAATGATACTGCAGCAGGAAATTGAGAAGAGGAGACATGCTCTCCTTATCATGGAACAATTTTGATGAAAGATGTCGATTAAGAAACTGTACGCCATTGCCGATAGATTTCGAGAGCGAGGGGCGAGGGAAAGACGAGTTAAACGGCTCATAATCCAATTCAAGGGTGAAGTTGCTGTTAGATCTGGATGAACAAATTGTTGAATGTTGTGAAGTGGAAGTGGTTGATGGGCAGGTCGGGCGGCCTGAGCGGACACAGTCTACGGACTGGGCGGACTGGGTGGACTGCTATTATGCGGCCTGGTGATAGGCCTAGTTGAATTTGGCTTGTTCTTCTGAGCGGCCTGTGCGGACTAAGTCCGCGGCCTGTGCGGACTGTTGTCTGCGGATAGGGCGTTGGCTGTCTTGCTGGTTTAGCCAAGGAGCGGCCTGAGCGGATAAATGTTCGCGGACTGGTGTACTTTGCTCAATGGCTGTTGCTAGTGTTACCCGGCGGATTGAATCCTGTCCGCGGGAGGCTTGCGGACTAGCGTGTCCGCGGTGTCCGCTGTTGCGGACTGGCCTTTGGAGTTTGATTGTGGCCTTGCCGAGCTCTGGGAGTACAGCAGATGCAGACTGCTGTGAAGGTTTATGGCGGACTGGTATGTGGAGTCCGGCAGTTGGCTATTTGGGTAGCCATACGAGGATTGCTTGCGGACTCTGCCTTAACTCAGGAGGAGTGTGGCGACCTGCTTGGATGGTTGGTGGACGGGGTTTTGTTCGTCGTACTTGCGTTAGGCCCCTTGGTGCTTTACTGGACTTGGTCACATTCTGTGACAAGTCCAGTGTGTCCGATGAATCTGCCAAGTCCGCTGTTGACCGGGCGGACTATTGCTAACTCTGCCTTTGGTCGTGGACTTGTGGGGGATGGAGGCTTGGGTCTTGTACTATGCGGACTGCCTCTGTTGTGTGCGGACTGTTGCTGAAGGGTTCGCTGTCCATTTTGTGATGTTGCGGACTGTGCGGATTATGCCTTGTCCGTATAGTGTGAGGAAAGTCCGCCTTGTTGTGATCTGTGCCTTGCTCCTGGCGGGTTATTCCTTGGAACCGGCTAAGTCCTTGTGAACTCAGCGGACGGAGGTTTGCTAGCGCGCGAGCTGGGGTGGTGATTCTATGCACTAGGGGGTGACCACACTCCTCACCTCGCCTATAAATAGAACTCCCCCCGGCACATCTATAGTAACTGAGTGAACAGTAAGTGGGGGCTTGGTCAAGGGTTGCGGTCTCAGTTTTCTATCCACGCGGATTGATTCAGAGTTAACTGTTTGCTGTGTGCAGGTCGCGCGGGTAGCTTCAATGAGCCAGGAGTTTGGCTTTGACTTCGGTCAAGTACTTGAAAGTGTGCGGTCTCTGCAGACTCAGCAGGTCGCTCTGTGGCTTGTCAGTTCTCTGCTTCAACTTTTCCAAATTTCAACAACCTGTCCGCCGGTCTCAGGCGGGTAGGCGGTCTGTTCATCAATTCATCAGCAGTAGGCGAATAAAGGTGTGTCCGCGCGGCCTCGCGGCCTCGGCGGACTCCGTGTCTATTCGGCGTGCTTCCATTGATTGTGAAAGTTTGTTAAAAGATCTGCTTGTGCTTCCATTGGTTGTTGGTGTTAACCTTGTTCCTTGGGTTTCCGCTTGATCAAAGTGTGAACTGGGTAGTGCCGAGAATATTAATTTGGGGCTTGGGCTATCTTGCTGACCACTTTGAGAAATTTTAACATGGTATCAGAGGGAGGTTCAGTTGCTTGAGCGGTGTTCAACCAGTGTTGTTACTCTGTGCTTGAGTGGTGATCAACCTGCGTTGGTGCTTTGAGCTTCTGAAAGGTTGCTAACCAACAGTTGTTGCAATGGAAGGGAGTTACGCAAGAGGTCTTGGCATTGAACTCTTAACGCCGACTAACTTCAAGAAGTGGAAGTCGTGCATGAAGAGTTAACTTCTTGGTGAGGAGCTATGGGAGGTTGTCGGTGGTGACGACAGACAGGAAGTGACGGCTGCCTTCGGAACTGCTGAGCAGGTGATGTTGAAATTTGTGAAGTGGAAGTGGGTGACGGGACAGGCCGGGCGGCCTGTGGAGGACAGCGTTGGCGGACTGGGCGGACTGAGGTTTGCGGCCTGGTGGAAAGTCTGGTGGAAGCCGACTGTGTTCTGAGCGGGTTATTGCATGGAGTCCGCGGTTTGGTGCGGCCTGGTATCTGCGGATAGAGAGGCTTGCGGACTAGTGCATTGCTCAGTGGCCGCGGGTGCAAGCTTGTGCTGATAGGCGGGTTGGCTCGAGTTCGCGGGAGGCTTGCGGACTGGCGTGTCCGCGGTTTTGGCTGTTGCGGACTGAGCCTAGAGCTTGGCTGAGGCCTTGTCGAGCTTTGGTGTTACAGCAGGCGAGTTGTTGTGGAGATCGTTGTGGCGGCCTGGTTTTGGAGTCCGGGAGGAAGCTACTGCGTTGGACAAGTGCGAGGTGCTCGCGGACTGGTGGCGGTCTGTGCTAGGGTGTTTGGCGGACGAGAACTTATGTCCGTCATGCTCGCATTATTCCTTGATGGTTTTGGGCTTGGTCACACCTTGTTCCAAGTTCATGGTGTCCGCCGTATCCGCCAAGTCCGCTGTGACCAGGCGGTCTGTTTTTTAGCTGCCTTTGGTCGTGGACTTGTGGCGGATTGAGGTGTGAGTCTTGCGGACTGCCTCGGGTTGGTGCGGACAGCCATTGAAGGGGTTTGCTGTCCTGAAGCGGTTGGAGCTTTGCGGGCTGATGCCTTGTCCGCTTAGCTTAGGCGGACTGGAGAGGGTTCGTCAATGGTTGCCTTGCTCCTGGCGGTTTTCCTTGGTGACCGGCTAAGTCCACGCGGACTGAGCGGACGGTCGTTTGTATTCGCGCGGACTGGGGCGGTGTCGCTATCTCTTGGGCGGTGACCACACTCCTCACCTGGCCTATAAATAGGACCCCCCTGGCACATCTACAATAACCTAAGTAACGTGAGTGAACAGTAAATTGGGTTGAGCGAAGTGCTGCGGTCTGTGTTTGCTAGTCCGCGCGGATTGTTTCAGGCTGACGGTTTGTTGTGTGCAGGTCACGCGGATAACTTCAAGGAGCCAGGAGTTTGGCTGTGACTTCGGTCAGTGCTTGGAAGTGTGCGGTCTCTGCGGACTCAGCAGGAGGTCGCTCTGCGGCTTGTCAGTTCTGTTTCAACTTTGCCAGCTTCAATAACCTGTCCGCCGGCTTCAGGCGGGTAGGGGTGTTCCTCAGTTCGGGTTCAGCAGGAGGCGAATAACGGAGTGTCCGCGCGGCCTCGCGGCTTCGGCGGACTCCGTGGTATTCGGCGGATTGCAGCATAGTTCGGGCGGCTTCGGCGACCTCGGCGACCTCGCGGTCTCGGCGGACTCGGGTGCTGTCCGCCCGGCTTGTTTTTTGGTGCTTCTGTTTTTCAGCTGTTATACTAGTGAAATCATGTCTCGCTATGTATGCCTCGCATTGTAAAGAAGTTAATGAATAATAGACCTGCTTGTGCTTCCATTGTTTGTTGGGATTTACCTTTGTACCTCTAGTCCTTGGTTTCCGCTGGTTCAACGTGCGAACTGGGTAGTTCCGAAGATATTAATTTGGCGTTTGGGCTATCTTGCTGACCACGTTGAGAAAATTTAACATGGTATCAGAGCGAGGTTGCTGAGGTTCAGTTGCGTGAGCGGAAGTCAGCCAGTGTTGTTACTCTGTGATTGAGTGGTGATCAACCTGTGTTGTTGCTCGGAGCTGCTGAAAGGTTGCCAACAGGTGTTGCAATGGAAGGGAGCTTAGCAAGAGGTCTGGGCATTGAACTCTTAACGCCGACTAACTTCAAGAAGTGGAAGTCGTGCATGAAGAGTTATCTTCTTGGCGAGGAGCTGTGGGATGTCGTTGGTGGAGACGACAGGCAGGAAGTCACTGCTGCTTTCGGTACTGCTGAGCAGGTGAGGCTCTGGAGAAGAACGAATGCTAAGGCGGAGTTCATTCTGAAGAGAGCCGTGTCTCCGGAGCTGTTTGATCACATCGTTGGGTGTGAGTCGGCTGCTGATATTTGGACAACCATTGATGAGTTGTTCAATAGGAAGAATGTGGCGCGGCTGCAGTTCCTGGAGAATGAGTTGGCCAGGGCAACTCAGGGAGACCTTTCCATCTCCAAATACTTCTTAAAGATGAAGAGCTTGTGTGCTGAGCTGTCGGCACTGGATCCTGATGAGCCTATCTCTGAGGCAAAGATGAAAAGGCACATTATCCGCGGCTTGCGGAAGGAGTATGTGGCTTTTGTCACATCTGTTCAAGGGTGGGCTACTCAGCCGTCGTTGCTGGAGCTGGAGAGTCTGCTTGCCTCGCAGGAGAGCTTAGCAAGGCAGATGGCTGGAGTGAACCTGAATCAGGAAGGCAGCGAAGCTCTCTTCTCAGGCAAGAAGAAAGGATGGGAAGGGAAGAAGAAGAAGAAGGTGCAGGCCGCTGGTGAGAAGGAGACTTCAACTTCATATCCGCCGGAGAGGAGCAATGCTCCTAAGGACTGGAAGAAGAATCTGAAGTGCTACCGGTGTCATCAGCGTGGGCACTTCAAGCGGGACTGCAAGGTCAAACTGCAGCCTGGGCATGCTGCGGGAAAGGAGGAAGCTTGTTCGAGAAGTGAAGAAGCAGAATGGGGCGGAGCTTTCTTGACGGGCACTTGTGTCCGGGCCTTGTCTACTGAGGACTTCAACGGCGAGTGGATCGTGGACTCCGGGTGTGGTCATCACCTCACCGGAGACAAATCGAAGTTCACCTCCATGCAGGCTTACTCAGGTAATGAAGCTATTATCACTGCTGATAATACTGTTTATGCAGTAGAGAAAGAGGGGGTCGTGTCATTGGGTAGTGATCAGGGGCCACTTACATTAAGGAGTGTGTATCACGTACCGGGCATGAATAAAAACCTCTTCTCGGTGACCAATGCGGTGGATGCTGGGTATCACGTTCTGTTTGGGCCAACAGACGTGAGGTTTCTTCGCAACGTATCAGCGGTGAAGGCTGATGTTGCTCATGTTGGGAGGAGGGTGAAGAGCTTGTGTGTTCTTTCCACCAGTGCTTATGTTGATAGAATGAGGGCCAATGATAGTGCGGCTATCTGGCATGAGAGGCTGGGGCATGTTGGCATGGACAAGCTGAAGGCGATGGCTAGTAGAATTTTGGTGAGGGGGTTGCCGAAGTTGTCCTCCTTTGGTGATGGGCATGTTTGTGCGGGCTGTCAATATGGAAAGGCACATCGCCTTCCATTTGATAAATCACAAACAAGGAGCAAGAAGCCATTGGAGTGCATTCATGGTGACCTGATGGGACCAACGGTTACTGCCAGCCTTGGTGGAAACAAATACATGCTTGTCTTGGTTGATGACTACTCAAGGTATACTTGGGTGTACTTCTTAAAAGAGAAGTCGGAAGCCTTCCGTTTGTTCGTGGAGTTCAAGGAGTTGGTAGAAGGCCGGCTTGGCTTGCGGATTAAGAAGTTTAGAACTGATAACGGGGGGGAGTTTGTCTCTTCCGAGTTTTCTAACTTCTGCAGGAAGCACGGGATCCAACGGGAGCTTACTTGTGCCCACACTCCACAACAAAATGGGGTAGCGGAGCGGAAGATCCGTCATTTGACGGAGACCTGCAAATGTTGGCTTCATGCGAAAGATATCCCAAGGTCCTTTTGGGCGGAGGGAATGTCTTATGCTGCTTATGTTATCAACCGGATGCCACTCAGCCCTATCAACATGAAGACTCCTATTGAGCTGTTGCTGAAGGAGAAGCCGAGTGTTGAACACCTTAGGGTGTTCGGTTCAACTTGCTACGTGCATGTCCCGGATGCTTCACGGACAAAGCTGGATGCGAAGGCAAGGAAACTTGTCTTTGTTGGCTATGATGAGCGGAAGAAGGGATGGAAGTGCATGGACCCTGTGACAAAGAAGTTTGTGGTGTCAAGAGACGTTGTCTTCGACGAGCTGACGTCATATGGAGGTGGCTCGGTGGAGCTAACCAGAAGTAGCAAGGATGATGAAGCACCGGTGGAGGCTGCTGAAGGCTTGGAAGAGGAGCTTGCTGTTTCACCAGCAGCTCCTATTGCTTCGAACTCCGAGGCTGAGCCTTCTGGCTCAGGAAGCAGGGGGAGCACTGCTCAATGCTTGCCCCAGGTAGGAGTGGAGCCCGAAGAAGCAACGGAAGCCGTGAGCAAGGAGTCGTGTCTTCGGAGATCGAAGAGGGTGGTTAAGCCACCGGCTCGGTACTGTGATGGGAATGCAGTGAGCTTTGTCTCCTGCTTCTTTGCAGGTCCTCTGGATGAGCGAGAGCCTGCAAACTTCAACGAGGCCACTGGAGTAAAGGAGTGGGATGATGCCATGAAGGAAGAGATTGATGCTCTGAAGAAGAATGAAACCTGGGACCTTGTGCCCAAGGTTGATGGCGTTACTCCGGTTACTTGCAAGTGGGTGTATAAGTTGAAGAAGAAGGCTGATGGGAGCATTGATCAGTTCAAGCCTCGCCTGGTCGCTAGAGGATTCTCGCAGCAGTATGGAGAAGACTATGAGGAGACATTCAGTCCAGTTGCGAAGATGACTTCTGTTAGAGTGGTGATCGCCTTGGCTGCTAGCAAGGGATGGAGGTTGTGGCAACTCGATGTGAAGAATGCCTTTCTTTACGGAGAGATTGACAAGGACATCTTCATGGATCAGCCGCTTGGTTTTGTCTCTGAGAAGCATCCGGACTATGTCTGCAAACTCAGGAAGGCTCTCTATGGGTTGAAGCAAGCTCCTCGAGCGTGGTATGGGAAGATTGCAGAGTACTTGCAATTCTGTGGATACCTGGCTTCCAACTCGGATTCAAGCTTGTTCGTCAAGAAGAAGGGAGAGCTAAGAGTCTTGGTCCTGCTGTATGTGGATGACATGATCATCACAGGGAACTCGGAGGAGGAAGTAGCAAGGCTCAGGGCAGAGCTTGCTATACGCTTCGAGATGAAGGACTTGGGAGAGTTGCATCACTTTCTTGGTCTTGAAGTGGAGAGGAAGGAGTGCGGGGTTCTCATTAGCCAGAAAGGGTATGCTGATCGCATTGTGAAGCGGTTTGGCATGGGCGAAGGGAAGAAGTGCTCTACTCCACTGGAATCTGGGCTGAAGCTTCGACGAGATGAGGGAAGGGTTATTCATGATCCCTTGGTGTTCAGGGCTCTTGTTGGGAGCTTGATTTACCTGACGATTACAAGGCCGGATATTGCTTATGCTGTTGGCCGAGTAAGTCGGTATATGGCCGAACCAAGGCAATCTCATCTAGTGGCGGCAAAGGGAATTCTGAAGTATGTCAAGGCTTCTTCTGACATGGGTCTCCTCTATAGAAGAGACGCGGAGGTTGCGTTGCTCGGGTACACGGATGCTGACTATGGCGGTGATTCGGATGATCGAAGGTCTACTTCAGGTTATGTGTTCACTTGCGGTTCAACTAGCATCTCGTGGTGTAGCAAGAAGCAGGACTCGGTGTCGGTTTCAACCACGGAGGCGGAGTATAAGGCTTCGGCCTTGGCTGCTCGGGAAGCCGTTTGGTTGAGGAGGCTTATAGAGGATGTCCATGAAGAAGTGCAAGGGCCTACTTTACTCCGGGGTGACAATGAGAGTGCTCTCAAACTGGTAAACAATCCAGTGTGTCACGTCAGGACAAGCATATAGAGATTGATCACCACTTCATCAGGGAGAAGGTGTTGGACGGGTCTCTGTTGGTCGGGCATGTTCGGAGTGAAGATAATCTTGCTGACATCTTCACGAAGCCACTGTCGAAGGGGCCTTTTGAACGCTTGCGCAGCTTGCTTGGCTTGGTCACCACTTCTCACTTCAAGGGGGAGTGTTGAAATTTGTGAAGTGGAAGTGGGTGACGGGACTGGCCGGGCGGCCTGTGGCGGACAGTGTTGGCGGACTGGGCGGACTGGGCGGACTGAGGTTTGCGGCCTGGTGGAAAGTCTGGTGGAAGCCGGCTGTGTTCTGAGCGGGTTGTTGCATGGAGTCCGCGGTTTGGTGCGGCCTGGTATCTGCGGATAGAGAGGCTTGCGGACTGGTGCATTGCTCAGTGGCCGCGGGTGCAAGCTTGTGCTGATAGGCGGGTTGGCTCGAGTTCGCGGGAGGCTTGCGGACTGGCGTGTCCGCGGTTTTGGCTGTTGCGGACTGAGCCTAGAGCTTGGCTGAGGCCTTGTCGAGCTCTGGTGTTACAGCAGGCGAGTTGTTGTGGAGATCGTTGTGGCGGCCTGGTTTTGGAGTCCGGGAGGAAGCTACTGCGTTGGACAAGTGCGAGGTGCTCGCGGACTGGTGGCGGTCTGTGCTAGGGTGTTTGGCGGACGAGAACTTGTGTCCGCCATGCTCGCATTGTTCCTTGATGGTTTTGGGCTTGGTCACACCTTGTGCCAAGTTCATGGTGTCCGCCGTATCCGCCAAGTCCGCTGTGACCGGGCGGTCTGTTTTTTAGCTGCCTTTGGTCGTGGACTTGTGGCGGATTGAGGTGTGAGTCTTGCGGACTGCCTCGGGTTGGTGCGGACAGCCATTGAAGGGGTTTGCTGTCCTGAAGCGGTTGGAGCTTTGCGGGCTGATGCCTTGTCCGCTTAGCTTAGGCGGACTGGAGAGGGTTCGTCAATGGTTGACTTGCTCCTGGCGGTTTTCCTTGGTGACCGGCTAAGTCCACGCGGACTGAGCGGACGGTCGTTTGTATTCGCGCGGACTGGGGCGGTGTCGCTATCTCTTGGGCGGTGACCACACTCCTCACCTGGCCTATAAATAGGACCCCCCTGGCACATCTACAGTAACCTAAGTAACGTGAGTGAATAGTAAATTGGGTTGAGCGAAGTGCTGCGGTCTGTGTTTGCCAGTCCGCGCGGATTGTTTCAGGCTGACGGTTTGTTGTGTGCAGGTCGCGCGGATAACTTCAAGGAGCTAGGAGTTTGGCTGTGACTTCGGTCAGTGCTTGGAAGTGTGCGGTCTCTGCGGACTCAGCAGGAGGTCGCTCTGCGGCTTGTCAGTTCTGTTTCAACTTTGCCAGCTTCAATAACCTGTCCGCCGGCTTCAGGCGGGTAGGGGTGTTCCTCAGTTCGGGTTCAGCAGGAGGCGAATAACGGTGTGTCCGCGCGGCCTCGCGGCTTCGGCGGACTCCGTGGTATTCGGCGGATTGCAGCATAGTTCGGGCGGCTTCGGCGACCTCGGCGACCTCGCGGTCTCGGCGGACTCGGGTGCTGTCCGCCCGGCTTGTTTTTTGGTGCTTCTTTTTTTCAGCTGTTATACTAGCGAAATCATGTCTCGCTATGTATGCCTCGCATTGTAAAGAAGTTAATGAATAATAGACCTGCTTGTGCTTCCATTGTTTGTTGGGATTTACCTTTGTACCTCTAGTCCTTGGTTTCCGCTGGTTCAACGTGCGAACTGGGTAGTTCCGAAGATATTAATTTGGCGTTTGGGCTATCTTGCTGACCACGTTGAGAAAATTTAACAGGTGAGGCTCTGGAGAAAAACAAATGCTAAGGCGGAGTTTGTTCTCAAGAGAACCGTTTCACCAGAACTGTTTGATCACATCATTGGATGTGAATCGACTGCTGATATTTGGACAACAATTGATTAGTTGTTTAATAGGAAGAATGTGGCTCGACTTCAGTTTTTGGAGAATGAGTTGGCCAGGACAACTCAAGGAGACTTGTCCATCTCTAAATACTTCTTGAAGATGAAGAGTCTGTATGCAGAGATTTCAGCTCTTGATCCTGATGAGCCTATCTCAGAGGCTAAGTTGAAAAGGCACATAATCCGCGGCTTGCGGAAGGAGTATGTTGCCTTTGTGACATCAGTTCAAGGCTGGGCTACTCAACCATCTTTGTTGGAGCTTGAAAATCTGCTTGCTTCACAGGAAAGCTTGGCAAGGCAGATGGCTGTAGTGACTATCTCTGAGGAGAGCAGTGAAGCACTCTTCACGAGCAAGAAGAAGAAGAGATGGGAAGGGAAGAAGAAGCAGGTCGCTGGTGAGAAAGAGCCTTCAACGTCTTATCAGCCGGAGAGGAGCAATGCTCAAAAGGACTGGAAAAAGAACTTGAAGTGCTACAGGTGTCATCAGCGAGGGCACTTCAAGCGGGACTGCAAGGTCAAGCTGCAGCCTGGGCATGCTGCAGGAAAGGAGGAAGCTTGCTCTAAGAGTGAGGAAGCAGAATGGGGCGGAGCTTTCATGACGGGCACTTGTGTTCGTGCCTTGTCTGTTGATGACTTCAACGACGAATGGATCGTGGACTCCGGGTGTGGTCATCACCTTACCGGAGACAAATCGAAGTTCTCTTCCTTGCAAGCATACTCAGGTAATGTAGCTACTATCACTGCTGATAATACTGTTTATGTAGTAGAGAAAGAGGGGGTTGTGTCTTTGGGTAGTGATTAGAGTCCACTCACATTAAGGAGTGTGTATCACATACCGGGCATGAAGAAGAACCTCTTCTCTGTGACCAATACGATAGATGCTGGTTATCACGTTCTGTTTGGGCCAAGAGACGTGAAGTTACTTCGCAACGTATCAGCGGTTAAGGCTGATGTTGCTCATGTAGGAAGGAGGGTTAAGAACTTGTTTGTTCTTGCTACCAATTCTTATGTTGATCGAATGAGAGCCAACGATAACGCTGCTATCTGGCATGAGAGGCTAGGGCATGTAGGAATGGACAAGTTGAAGGCTATGGCTAGTAGAAGTTTGGTGAGAGGTCTACCTAAGTTGTCCTCCTTTGGTGACGGGCATGTTTGTGCGGGGTGTCAATACGGTAAGGCACATCGCCTTCCGTTTGATAAATCACAAACAAGGAGCAAGCAACCATTGGAGTGCATTCATGGCGACTTGATGGGACCAACGGTCACTGCCAGCCTTGGTGGAAGCAGATACATGCTTGTCCTGATTGATGACTACTCAAGATATACTTGGGTTTACTTCTTGAAGGAGAATTCAGAAGCCTTCCGTTTGTTTGTGGAGTTCAAGGAGTTGGTGGAAGGCCGACTTGGCTTGCGGATCAAGAAGCTTAGAACTGACAATGGTGGTGAGTTTATCTCCTCCGAATTTTCTAACTTCTGCAGGAAGCACGAGATCCAACGAGAGCTCACTTGTGCTCACACTCCACAACAAAATGGAGTAGCGGAGCGGAAGATCCGTCATCTGACGGAGACTTGCAAATGCTGGCTTCATGCGAAAGACATTCCAAAGTCTTTTTGGGCGGAAGGAATGTCTTGTGCTTCTTATGTCATCAGTCGGATGCCACTCAGCCCTATCAACATGAAGACTCCTTTTGAGCTATTGCTGAAGGAGAAGCCGAGTGTGGGACACCTTCGGGTGTTCTGTTCAACTTGCTATGTGCATGTCCTGGATTATTCACGGACTAAGCTGGATGCAAAGGCAATGAAGCTTGTCTTTGTTGGCTACGATGAGCGGAAGAAGGAATGAAAATGCATGGACTCAGCGACGAAGAAGTTTGTTGTATCAAGAGATGTTGTCTTTGATGAACTGACGTCGTATGGTGGAGGCTCAGTTGAGCTGTCTGATAGCAAGGTTGATGAAGAAGAGAAGGTGGCTGCTGATGTTCCTGGAGAGGAGCTTGATGTTTCATCAGCAGCTCCTGTTGCTTCTAACTCTGAGGCTGAGCCTTCTGGCTCAGGAAGCAGGGGGAGCATTGCTCAAAGCTTGCCCCAAGTAGGAGTTGAGCCTGAATAAGCAACGGAAGCAGTGAGCAGGGAGCCGACCCTTCGGAGATCGAAGAGGGTTATTAAGCCACCGGCTCGTTACTGTGATTGGAATGCAGTGAGCTTTGTCTCCTGCTTCTTTGCAGGTCCTCTGGATGAGCGAGAGCCTGCAACCTTCAACGAGGCCACTGGAGTTAAGGAGTGGGATGATGTCATGAAAGAAGAGATTGCTGCTCTTAAGAAGAATGAAACCTAGGATCTTGTGCCCAAGGTTGATGGCATTACTCCGGTAAATTGCAAGTGGGTGGATAAGTTGAAGAAGAAGGCTGATGGGAGCATTGATAGGTTCAAAGCTCGCTTGGCTGCTCGAGGATTCTCACAGCAGTATGGAGAAGACTATGAGGAGATGTTTAGTCCGGTTGCAAAGATGACTTCGGTAAGAGTGTTGATCGCCTTGGCTGCTAGCATGAGATGGAGTTTGTGGCAGCTCGATGTAAAGAATGCTTTTCTTTACGAAAAGATTGACAAGGACATCTTCATGGATCAGCCTCTTGGTTTTGTTTCTGAAGTTCATTCGGACTATGTCTGCAAACTCAGGATGGCTCTCTACGGGTTGAAGCAAGCTCCTAGAGCTTGGTATGGGAAGATAGCAGAGTATTTGCAGTTCTGCGGGTATCAAGTCTTGGTCCTGCTGTATGTGGATGACATGATCATCACAGGAAATTCAGAGGAGGAAGTAGCAAGGCTCAGGGATGAGCTTGCTATACGCTTCGAGATGAAAGACTTGGGAGAGCTTCATCACTTTCTCGGTCTTGAAGTGGAGAGGAAGAAGAGCGGTATACTCATTTGCCAAAGAGGATATGCAGATCGCATTGTGAAGCGGTTCGGCATGGGCGAAGGAAAGAATTGCTCTACTCCACTGGAACATGGCCTGAAACTTCGACGAGATGAGGGAAGGATTCTTCCTGATCCCTTGATGTTCAGAGCTCTTATTGGGAGCTTGATTTACATGACGATTATAAGGCCAGACATTGCTTACGTTGTTGGCCGAGTAGGTCGGTTTATGGCTGAACCAAGGAAGTCTCATCTGGTGGCGGCAAAGAACATTCTGAAGTATGTCAAGACAACTTCTGACATGGGACTTCTCTATAGAAGGGACTCGGATTTTGCCTTGCTTGGGTACACGGATGCTGACTATGGCGGTGATTCGGATGATCGAAGGTCAACTTCAGGTTATGTGTTCACTTGGGGTTCAGCTAGCATCTCATGGTGTAGCAAGAAGCAGGACTCGGTGTCCGTCTCAACTACGGAGGCAGAGTATAAGGCTTCAGCCTTGGCTGCTCGGGAAGCTATCTGGTTGAGGAGGCTTATAGAGGATGTCCATGAAGAAGTGCAAGAGCCAACTTTACTCCGGGGTGACAATGAGAGTGCTCTCAAGCTGGTAAACAATCCAGTGTGTCACGCCAGGACCAAGCACATTGAGATCAATCACCACTTCATAAGGGAGAAGGTGTTGGAGGGATCTCTTTTGGTCGGGCATGTTCGGAGTGAAGACAATCTTACTGACATCTTCACAAAGCCACTGTCAAAGGGGCCCTTTGAGCGGTTGCGTAGCTTGCTGGGCTTGATCACCACTTCTCACTTCAAGGGGGAGTGTTGAAAGTTGTGAAGTGGAAGTGGTTGATGGGCAGGCCGGGCGGCCTGAGCGGACACAGTCTGCGGACTGGGGGGCATGCTGTTATGCGGCCTGGTGATAGGCCTAGTTGAATTTGGCTTGTTCTTCTGAGAGGCCTGTGCGGACTAAGTCCGCGACCTGTGCAGACTGTTATCTGCGGATAGGGCGTTGGCTGTCTTGCTAGTTTAGCCAAGGAGCGGCCTGAGCGGATAAAGGTTTGCGGACTGGTGTACTTTGCTCAGTGGCTGTTGCTAGTGTTACCTGGCAGATTGAATCCTGTCCGCGGGAGGCTTGCGGACTAGCATGTTCGCGGTGTCCGCTGTTGCGGACTGGCCTTTGGAGTTTGGATGTGGCCTTGCCGAGCTCTGGGAGTACAGCAAATGCAGACTGCTGTGAAGGTTTATGGCGGACTGGTATGTGGAGTCTGGCAGTTGGCCGTTTGGGTAGCCATGCGAGGATTGCTTGCGGACTCTGCCTTAACTCAGGAGGAGTGTGGCGACCTGCTTGGATGGTTGGCGGACGGGGTTTTGTCCGCCGTACTCGCGTTAGGCCCCTTGGTGCTTTACTGGACTTGGTCGCATTCTGTGACAAGTCCAGTATGTCCGATGAATCCGCCAAGTCCGCTGTTGACCGGGCGGACTGTTGCTAACTCTGCCTTTGGTTGTGGACTTGTGGGGGATGAAGGCTTGGGTCTTGTACTATGCGGACTGCCTCTGTTGTGTGCGGACTTTTGCTGAAGGGGTGGCTGTCCATTTGGTGATGTTGCGGACTGTGCAGACTGTGCGGATTATGCCTTGTCCGCATAGTGTGAGGCAAGTCCGCCTTATCGTGATCTGTGCCTTGCTCCTAACGGGTTATTCCTTGGAACCGGCTAAGTCCTTGCGGACTCAGCGGACGGAGGTTTGCTAGCGCGCAAGCTGGGGTGGTGATTCTATGCACTAGGGGGTGACCACACTCCTCACCTCGCCTATAAATAGAACCCCCCGACACGTCTACAGTAACTGAGTGAACAGTAAGTGAGGGCTTGGTCAAGGGCTGCAGTCTCAGTTTTCTGTCCGCGCGGATTGATTCAAAGTTAACTGTTTGTTGTGTGCAGGTCGCGCGGGTAGCTTCAAGGAGCAAGGAGTTTGGCTTTGACTTCGGTCAAGTACTTGAAAGTGTGCGGTCTCTGCGGACTCAGCAGGTCGCTCTGCAGCTTGTCAGTTCTCTGCTTCAACTTTGCCAAGTTTCAATAACCTGTCCGCCGGTCTCATGCGGGTAGGCGGTCTGTTCATCAGTTCATCAGCAGTAGGCGAATAACGGTGTGTCCGCGCAGCCTCGCGGTCGCGACGGACTCCGTGTCTATTCGGCGTGTTGCAGCTTCAGCTCGGGCGGTCTCGGCGGACTGGGCGACTTGGCGGTCTTGGCGGTTTCCAGTGTTGTCCGCCCGGCTTGGTTTTGTGCTTTATGTTGTAGCTGTTGTACTAGCGAAATCATGTCTCGCTACGTATACCTCGCTTTGTAAAGAAGTGTAATGAATAAAAGGTCTGCTTGTGCTTCCATTGGTTGTTCGTGTTAACCTTATTCCTTGGGTTTCCGCTTGATCAAAGGTTGAACTGGGTAGTGCCGAGAATATTAATTTGGGGCTTGGGCTATATTGTTGACCACTTTGAGAAATTTTAACACAAATTAGAGAAGCAAATCATACTGATAAATTAGAGTTCAAGCTTCTAATCTACCAGCCATAGCATAGATCCATGAAATTAGAACACCAACCTCCCATCCACAAGCTCTTCTTTGAACTGCAAGTACTCAGGCATAGTCAACTCCTCCACAGCCAATTCACTCACATTAACCTGCACATATTCCCACACTCCCGGCCTCGGTCGAATTGCCAGTGCCACCCATGGTGGCACAACAATTGCCTCCTGTAAATTTTTAAAAAAAAAACACAAAATAGATTTGAATTGAACAACCCCTCATAACAAGCATAGAAAAGGCGGCTTGAATGTTGAAACATCAATTGAACCTGAGAAGCTTTAAGAAAATCTTCAAAGACGCCATCTTTGAGCTTATGTCGATCTGCTTCGGGGATCACAGATTCATACTATGCTAAAATCTGGTGGGGTTGCAGCATGTCCTTCCCTTGTTTGACAAATTTACATGATAATACTCTTTAGCAGCTTTCATGAAATTACTCCAGTAAAATGAATTATTATGAAGACTTGATATTCATTGTGAATCATTTTAGATCTAGGGTGCGTTTGGGGGCATCGATGCGGCTCTATTCCGGTGGTGAATTGAGCCCAGCTGCGCTTCTCACCGGAGGCAGAACCCGCTATTTGGGGCGCCTTCATCTTCTAACGCTCCCACGTAAAAACAGCCCTAGCCTCTCTGCTTCATAATCTACAGAAACTAATATAAATCATCTAACTGTACAATTTTTTACTAAATTTTCAAACGAACTATGAAATATTTTCTCCCCCAACCATGGGATCCATACAATATGCTCTCATTTCAAAGAAGATGGCACTCAACCTAAGTTATTACTAGATGTTTTCTCTGTAAATGTGTAGTTATGAGGAAGATCACCTAAACTGTTACTCATTAGCAACTTACACATGCAAGATAAATTCATAAACATCATTACACACTTTTTATTTGAACCACATTGATAGATAAGAGCTCAATATCAACACTGCTCTCCCAAACGGAACCTCAAAAGAATACATAGTAAATTAAATGAGCAGAAAAGCCATACCCTAAGATTAACACCACTGACATCTGTAATATCATTGTTCTGATCATGGAATGCTCTGATCATACAGTGAACACATTATTAAAAGAGAGCAGAAATATACTAAAGCAAAGGAAATCAAGAGCAAACTCTAGTAATTATTTGAGATCAAAGGAAATCAAGAGCATGCCATCATCATTTTCAGCAATGTCCTAATGATTTGAGATTTTCCTTACTGATACTCATTTATCCAGTACTTGCCATAATCTTGAATCTTTTGGGAAGCCTCTACTACGTTTATTCTCAATAACTTCTAAGCAAGTTCATATTCTCTTAATTATATATTTATATGAACTTGAACTTCAAAGGAAATACAAAAGTTATTCATATTATCTTTGAATTTGTTTTTGAAATGCAGTGCAGTTTTTCATTTCCTTTGATATGACAGTTGACAGATTTTGGCATAGCCACATGGGCTCCTACAAATGCACCATGCCTAACTCACAGTAATGTGGTTGGAACATTTGGGTATGCTGGATTCACCAATATGAATTCTACTAGAAATGTCCATCTTTAAATGAGCTTTTTTTGTCATAAAATCTATCTATAATGCTCTAAATTTGAGAGCATTTGGCAGATACATAGCTCCTAAATACTTTCTATATGGAAAAGCCAGCAGCAAGATTGATGTTTATGCCTTTGGAGTGGTTCTACTGGAACTACTGACAGGAAAAAAATCCAATAATTGATAAGAGCCCAAGGGGCAGGAAAGTTTGGTCATGTGGGTAAGACCCTCTTCAGCTCTATATTATTAATGCTGGTCATGCATGCCATTTCTAAGAATTAGGGATGCTAAAGAAACTCAAAATCTCTTCGGAATTCACCCGTGGTTCGTATTGGATCTCGAGATTTTATTTGACTAAAAGTTAGACTATGTAATATGCAATGTTTTGCTAGTATATGTTTACTTTATAACATATGTAAAATTACTAGAGATGGGCTTTGTTTTCACTTGCAATTTCTATATATCTTCAAACTCAAAGATCACACAATTGAATATGGTCATGTGCATCGAGTTTTATCATTTCTTTGTGATGATTTAGGGGTTTTTTGGGGCGGCGGATGGGAACGGAGGGCTGGGACCGGAGGTAGGGGTTGGAAACAGAGCGCTTTCCACTTCGTTGCGGGAGCAAACGCCACCGCCCGGTGGCTGTTTTCCGCCTTGCGGCGGCTGTTGCTCCCACGCGAGCGTGAAAATGCCGACCCAAACGAACCCGTAGTCATTCATGAAATGTATTTTTTGAAACGACCCAAACTGCAAGTACTCAGGCACAGTCAACTCCTCCAGAGCCAATTCACTCACATTAAGCCGCACATATTCTTTGAATGACGACGGGTTCGTTTGGGTCGGCATTTTCACGCTCGCGTGGGAGCAACAGCCGCCGCAAGGCGGAAAACAGCCACCGGGCGGTGGCGTTTGTTCCCACAACGAAGTGGAAAGCACTCTGTTTCCAACCCCCACCTCCGGTCCCAGCCCTCCATTCCCATCCGCCGCCCCAAAAAACCCCTAAATCATCACAAAGAAATGATAAAACTCAATGCACATGACCATATTGTTCAATTGTGTGATCTTTGAGTTTGAAGATATATAGAAATTGCAAGTGAAAACAAAGTCCATCTCTAGTAATTTTACATATGTTATAAAGTAAACATATACTAGCAAAACATTGCATATTACATAGTCTAACTTTTAGTCAAATAAAATATCGAGATCCAATTCGAGCCACGGGTGAATTCCGAAGAGATTTTGAGTTTCTTTAGCATCCCTAATTCTTAGAAATGGCATGCATGACCAGCATTAATAATATAGAGCTGAAGAGGGTCTTACCCACATGACCAAACTTTCCTGCCCCTTGGGGCTCTTATCATTTATTGGCTTTCTTCCTGTTAGTAGTTCCAGTAGAACCACTCCAAAGGCATAAACATCAATCTTGTTGCTGGCTTTTCCATATAGAAAGTATTCAGGAGCTATGTATCTGCCAAATGTTCTCAAATTTAGAGCATTATAGATAGATTTTATGACAAAAAAAACTCATTTAAAGATGGACATTTCTAGTATAATTCATATTGGTGAATCCAGCATACCCAAATGTTCCAACCACATTACTGTGAGTTAGGCATGGTGCATTTGTAGGAGCCCATGTGGCTAAACCAAAATCCGTCAACTGTCATATCAAAGGAAATGAAAAACTGCACTGCATTTCAACTGCACTGTAAGTTCATATTATCTTCATTTGACATCCTAAGGTCCATTTGACATATATGTGTAGTCATGGGCGGATCCACCCTCAGACATGCACGGGCACTTGCCCGGACATGATTTTTACGAAAAACCACTAGGCAGGTCTGAGTTTCCTATTTTGCGTAAGGATTTAGGGAAATTTCTAGCACGATTTTGGCATGCAATGGCGGTGCCCGAGCAGCTCCAATCATCCTTTCACCCATCTGGACCTCGCCCTAATTTTCTCTCCAGCATCCGGGCAACTTCTCATCTTCACCTCTTTAGTTCTTGCAAAAACAAAACGTATCTGATGCCATAAGATCTCGAGTTTAAGGCATCTTCCGTCTTCTTCATGGTTAACATTTGTCCACTGCCAATCCACCAGCCTTTTTGAGCCTTGATTTCCGCAAGAGGCAGAGGAAATGACACACAATCCTTCATCTTTCAAGGTTAGTCCCGATAAAATAAATATGGGGGCTGATTTTAATGGCGATAGGCATAATGCTTAGCTGTAGAATAGCATTAGTGTTTCTGTGCTTCAGGAATCGCTAATGAAGCATCACGACTTCATCTTCGCCAAACTCGTCGTTGAAGCTGCCTAACCCTTTCATCCATTCTTAAGCAAAGTTTATCACTATTATTATTAGTATTTTGGGGGTAATCTTACATTTGGATTGGAAGAAAAAAATCTTGACTAAACTGATGCTTGTCTTGTTAGCTAAAATGCATAGATCTTACCTCCATTGATTTATTGTTTATCTGATACATATGTTTTTATCTGATTTTTCATTTTTATTTGAGATACTATTAAAATGATTTATGCTCTAACTTTTTGCTATAGTTTGAATTTCAAACATTTTGATCTGATTCCCCTAATTTATAGTCTACCGAGTTTCCTTCTTTCTAATTTGGGCATTTGTGTTTTCTCAGTCATTATTTTTTCAAATCATTTGTGATTTGATCTTAAAACTACAATTTGATCTTAAACAAAGCAAAAATGAACATAATTCATATTTATCTCATTGTAAGGATTAGCTAATAGTAAATAGATAATGCAACTCACTCTAAAATTGTACTAATTAATTCATTTTTAGTTCTTTGTAGGATTGATTTAAGATGACAGAAATCAATGGACCAAATTTGTGCAAATAAAGTCGTTAAGATATTTCCCTTGTCGAATTAGAATTGAATAAATTTTTAGTTAAATTGATTTAACTTGATTGTTGAATTATATATCACATTAAATATACCTCATATATCCCTTGTCATTTTTAATAGAAAAAAAATATCATTTTATTTGGTGCCCGAGCTTGGAAAAAATCCTAGTTCCGCCACTGTGTGTAGTGTTATGTAAGCTCCATTTGACATCCTAGGAATGAAAAATTTCTTCGTCGTATGCTAACTTATTCACGACTAATAGAAATCGCAGCAAAATAACAAGCAATATACAAAAATCATATAAGCTTACAACCCAGTAATGTCTATTGATGATATTCCAACCCCCGGTGTAATTGGCACGAGAAATCCAAGCACGGAAGAGAAAGCAGGGGAAGAATACCAGAGCACCGGGTTGGGGTTTGCGGCCGAGAGGATGAGAATGGCCAAAACAGGGGATATAGCAGAAGCTACAGTAAAAACAGGGGATTGCGGAATAGAGGAAGAAGCTCCTCGTCCCGTTGAAATGGAGCAGACGCAAAATGGGAATCACATATGGAGCAAAAATTGAAATCACATATTTTTAATTGGAGGTAGGAGAACAGAAGAGGCTCACGGAATCAGCCGGACGAAGGAGCAGCAGGAGTCGAGAGTTTGTCGGAGGCCGGAGTCGTCGTGGAGGACAGCCGCAGATCTGGACGGAAACAAGAACACTGCGGCGTACTCCGGGCGCAGATCTGGACGGAAACATGGCCGTCGAGCAAGGGGGAAGCCGGAGGCAGTGGCGGTGGCTTCTGGAGGGCGCAGAACGGGATGTTGCGGCTGCGTCGGGGACTTCCGTCGAGCAGGGAGAGAAAACGGGGAGGTGCGGGCTTCCGAGAGCTAGGGCGGCGCTGGATTTCAGAATCGGGAAGGGAGATGTGAGGGAGAGGTTTTCGCGTTTTTTTTATGCACAGGCGGGCGGCGGTATTTCCGGTAGACCCGAATTTCAGTCCGATTCAGTTGACGGGAGTGAGGCCCGACCGGGAGCGGGGGCTTATTTTCATCGGTCAAGCGATTACGACCGCATGAACCGGACCTTAATTAAGGTCGTAACCAGTTGACCGGTGAAAATAAGTCCCCCCAAACGGAGCCTTATTTATTATATAATTCTAGCTTTAAGATTGCAATAATAAAATTAATCATAACTAATATAGCTAGGGTTTCTCATGAAAGTCATGGAGATTAATTATCATAAGGTTACTCATTTTTCCATATCTACAATTAAGCTTATAAACTCATTTATTAAAAAAGCAAATTATGTGCCGTAAAAACTAAGTAAATAAAAATGACCAAAGAAAAAAAAAGAGATGTTTGAAGAATATTTCTCTTACAATATTTGTTGTAATAGATTAGCCAATGCACGGCATATTTATAGCCAAATACATACAAAAACAAATAAAAATAATTTAATATGATCTATATTCTCTTCATAATGACAAAATATCATTACTAATGATATTAATGATAGAATTATCTATTTATGCAAAAATATAAATGCTAAAGCAATCTTAATATGTATGAATAATAAATGACTAAATAATAATGATAATTTGATATACTAAATAATAAATGACTAAATAATATTGATAATTTGATATACTAATAAACATGCACTTGGTGCTTTGTCTACATGACCGGCTCGGTTAAGAGAAATATTTTGGTACCTATTTTTCATGTTGGAGTTAATACGGTCGTATAATCTTGATTTTAATGGTGTATATTTTTTGGAATGTAGCATGGTCAATTTTCAATATGACTGTATTATAGAAATACGGTTGTATATTTTAGTGAATGATATGTAGCGTTGAAATCAAAGATCGAGCAAAAATAAGTGTGTATACTTAACAGAAAAAATCCTCGGTTAAAGGGCTAGGATATATAACTATCCTAAAATTTAGAAGTGTCACGGTTCCGGTTCTGTTCCGGTTTTACTAAAACCGTGAACCGAACCGCTAAGGTAACGGTTTTTCAAATTAGAACCCAAAACCTTTTTTAGTTTGGCCGGTTCCGGTTACAGCGTAATTTTTGGAATCGCTGTGTCAATAGTTCCGGTTATGGTTAAACAAAAACCAAAACCAAACTGGTCATTAATGGTTCGGTCCAGTTCTATGCAGTTTGGTCTAATTCCAATCGATTCCAACCAGAACTAAAATCAAATTTGGTGGAATGAATGAGGAAGGTCAAAAATAAAACACCTGAGAGGAAAAGTAAACTTGTTAGATTTTTTTTGCAAGAGAGAATTCGAATTCTAGGGCCCGGACGCAGGAATTTCACGTTATAACAATGAGAAGTATTTTTGTGCAATATAGTAAGTAGAACTAAAAGTTAAAAATTGAAATCGCAAAAATAAAAAACTGCACCTGACCGCACTGATTTTAAAATGCACCGAACGGTTTGGTTGAGGAGAGGTTTCGTTCGTTGCAAAACTGCATAGTTTGTGGTGCAGTTAATTTTGGGGGTGCAAAATCTACAAAACCGCAACACATCGTTGTCATCGTTCGTACAGACTTCTTCGAGAGGGTCTGACATTCTAATCATCGTCAATGCATAAATGCTACCTTCATTTTTTTAGTAGCTTTGTCATCTCCTCTTCGGCTAGGTGTTCCTTCTTCTTAGACACTTCCTAGACATCGAGTGTAGGTTTTCATGCTAGAAACAATTTTGGTATTATTCTTTGTTTTTGGCTCTTTCTTGACATGTATTAAATAATATTCAGAATTTAAATTTCTGACTCCCGATGGCTGAAATGAATCGTGGACCTCCAATCTCCATTCAAGAATTCAAAGATCACGATCGTGTAATGTTGATGCAATGTTCAAACCACACCACACACTTTTGATGTGATGCAATTTTGTTCAGTTCAAAACCATCCCTCTTTGATACGATTGCAATTTTAGTTCAAATCGCACCAAACATTTTGTTCGGTTTGGGATCCGTAATTGGATTTTCTTTTTTGTGGGTTTCTTATTTTGAGGATTTTCTATTTTGAGGATTTCCTATTATGAGGATTTCCTATTTTTAGATTTTAAGAATCTCTATAAAGGAAGAGATAAATACAGTTTCGATGGTTAATGTGGATCTTAAAGAGCAACTGAAAAATACTTTTATCAACTCTATAATGAAACTAAGGTCAATAAATTGAACTTGGAAGAGTTAAGTAAATTAAAGAAGTATAAAAACATAACGTTTTATCGTAAAATTCAAGTATCAAAGATAAAAAATGTTTTAAATAAGATGAAAAATGGAAAGATAGTTGGGCCAGACAATATTTTCATCGAAGTATGAAAATATTTAGGAAATGAATGAATTTTATGGCTTATATATTTTTCAATAAGATACTAAAGCTAAAGAGGATGTCAAACTAAAGGAGAGAAAGTATCTTGGTACATTTGTATAAAAATAAAGCGGATATACAAAATTATTTTAATTATTGAGGAATTAAATTGATGAGTCATAACATGAAACTATGAGAACGAGTAATAGAAATAAGATTAAGATGAGAGACTAACATCTCAGAGAATCAATTTGGACTCAAGTCAGGGAGGTCGACCATATAAGCTATACATCTCTTGAGGAGACTCATTGACAACTATCGAGAAAGAAAATAAGATTTGCATATGTTGTTTATTGATCTTGAGAAGGCTTACGATAGAGTTTCAAGAGAGATCTTATGGAGAGTCTTACAAAAAAATGTAAATATATCATATATTGACACAATCAAAGATATGTATACAAATTCAGTGATAAGGGTGAGGATATATATCTGGAGGATTAACACAAAAATTCCTTATCACTATTGGCTTACATCAAGGTTCAGCTTTAAGCCCTTATCTCCTTACCCTTATCTTAGATGAGCGCTCACCAGACATATCCAACAAGCAATACCTTGGTGTTTATTGTTTGTGGATGATATTGTTTTGGTTGATGAAACGCGCGAGGGTGTAAACGTAAAACTTGAATCTTGGCGAGTTACTTTAGAAAAGAAGAGATTTAGGTTGAGCAGGGCAAAGACGGAGTATATAGAGCTTAACTTTAGCAGTATAAGAAGGACAGATGACTTTGTTATTAAGTTGGGTGATCAAGATATTTCCTGTAGTGAGTGTTTTAAATATCTTGGATTGATAGTTCAAAAAGATGGAGGTATTGATAAAGATGTGACACATAGAGTCGAAGCAGATTGGTTGTAGTAGAGAGGCGCGTTAGGGATCTTATGTGATCGTAAAGTACCACTAAAACTAAGGGCAAGTTTTACCGTACTGCAATTAGACCCGCGATGCTCTATGGTTCTGAGTGTTGGGCAGTGTATTGTGTACATGAGCAAAAAATGGGAGTTGCGGAGATGAGAATGCTTAGGTGGATATGTGGACACATGAGATTTGAAAAAATTAGGAATGAAAGCATCAGGGATAAGACAAGAGTAGCACCAATTGCAGAGAAGATGTGAGAAGCTCGTCTACAATGGTTTGGACACGTACAAAACAGACCATTAGAGGCACCTGTTAGGCGTTATGATAGTCTACTCACTAGAAATGTTAAACGAGGGAGGGGTAGACCAATATTGACTTGGAATGAAACTGTAAGGAAATGCATGATAGACTTAGGCATTAGTGAGATTATGACAAAAGATATGGTATAATGGTGACAAAGGATCCATATAGCCGACCCCACTATAATAGGATAAAGGCATGAATGTTGTTGTTGTTGTTATTGTAGGAACCTCTATAAATAGGAGCAGCCCAGGAAGAAAAGTAAATCTGACCCACCGCGAGAAATAATTGGAGCTGTCTTCCTCTCTCTAGCCTTTTTCTTTGTCTCCCTCGTGCGATTAGGGAGACCGCCGACCTTGGAGGATAGCCACCGACGTTGAAGGAGGGTGTTGTCGCCGGTCTTGGAGATAGCCGCCGACGTTGGAATGAGCATTTTTGGTGCAGTGGCGGCCTGGTGTCGAAGGCATGTGTGACTGCAGTCGGTCTCGACGTCGTTGTTCTCCGGTGGTGATGAAATTGAACGTCGGACTTTGACGTTGAAGGTTTGGTGAACCTTGTATGTCCGCGAGGCGTATTGCAGTCCAGATCTCAGATTCTTGTCGCGGATCGTGCGTGTTCGGAACATCCACAGCGTATTCGTCGGACGACCATTTTTCTCATGTTTTCCCTCGTATTTGAATTTATATTTTCTTGATATAAATTGTGTGTCTATATTTTGTGTTCTTGATTATCTGCGAATTTTATATTTGTGTCTGTGTTTGTACTGTATTTTACAACAAGTAGTATCAGAGGGAGGTTCCGAGTAGATGATTGATTGGATGTTCCGATTTTAGATTTGGGTCAGCGGTAGGTGATGACATCGGTCCACTCCCTATATTCTCAGATCTGATCTGTGAATTAATCAGATTACCTAGTGGTACTGTGGGCAACTATGATAATAAAGAACACGGTTTTGGCTAGGTACTCGGTGGAAAAATTTGACGGTAGCGAGAACTTTTGCCTATGGTCGATTCGGGTCAAGGATATGCTGGTTGAGCAAGGGTTGATCCAAGTGCTTCGGGGGCGTGATTCTTTGCTCGCCCCAGTGAAGGATTTTGAGTGGATGGAAATGGATGAGCGTGCCACCAACATATCAGAATGTGCATCGATGACAAGGTGTTATTCAACATCGGTATTGAAGAGTCCGTTATCACACTGTGAGAGAAGCTGGAGGGACTCTACATGAGCAAGTCGTTGACCACGAGGCTGTTGCTTAAGCAGAGATTATACAACCTAAAGATGCAGGAAGGTGATAACCTGCAGGAACACTTCAATGTGTTCAATGGACTTCAAAGCCAACTTCACGTGGTTGGTCTGAAGGTGGAGGAAAAAAAACAAGGCCTTATTGCTTCTTATCTCGCTCCCGACATCGTATAAGCACATGGAGACCACTTTGTTGTATGGGAATGATACAGTAGATGTGGAGCAGATTACATCTATGTTACTGTCCAGTCAGATGCTATCAGACCTCTCTTGAGGGTGAGCATGCTTTGGTAGTAGGTGGATGACGTGGGAGGCAGTTCTAGAAGGGATCTAGGAGTGTAAGGACCAGGTCCGCATCGAGGAATGCAATGATGTGCTACCATTACAGGCAAAATGATCATATCAGGAGACATTGTCCACAACATGCATAAATTTTTGGGGACGTCTAGGGTGCGGGCAAAGTTGTGGTAGCTACGATAGATGATATTGATGTATCTATCCTCATCAATGAGAGTCCATGTGACTTAGATAGCTGGATATTGGATTCTGGTGCTTCACAACACATTTGCTCAGATGCAGGGATGTTCAGTTCACTGGAGGTGATGACTGGGTTAGTCTTTCTTGGTGACGGCTCATCATGTGAGGTCACGGGGATAGGGACGGTACACATCAGGATGCATGACGGAGCAATGTGTAGGCTTGAGCGGGTAGACCTGGTACCCAAGCTGCGAGGGAATCTGATATCGCTGGGCAAACTAGACTCCAGAGGATGTAGTTTTGCGGTGAGAGGTGGAGTTCTGACAGTGACACGTGGGCGCACCATGCTCATGTGTGCTATGTAGTGTTGTAGTCTATACTAGCTGATGGGGACCACGATGCGAGGTAGTGTGCCCATGATTTCTGCGGCCGACATAGTTGATGGTCGAGGTGGTGCAAGGGATCGCCCTTCTGGTAGTCTGATTAGGCGAGTCAGGTTCAGCGATCCAGCTGCGTCGACATTCAGAGTTTGAGCCCGAGCAGAGATAAGTCAACTGGAGTAGGTTGGTTGAAACCTCAGGTCCTTGAGGTGGTGCCTTGTGCAGCAGATCTCATATTCTCGCCGCGGATCGTACGTGTCTGGAGCATCCACGGTGTATTCGTTGGACGGTCATTTTTCTCCTGTTTTCACTTGTATTTGAATTTATATTTTCATGAGATAAATTGTTTGGCTATATTTTGTGTTCATGATTATCTGCAAATTTTATAGCTATGCATGCGTTTGTACCGGACTTTACAACACAAACCGCACAAGTTTCACCCTTAATAGTAACTATATATATTATATATAGATTATACAAAATAACAATATTGCAATAATATTAATACTAATAAAATATTATAAAAAATAATAATAAACTGGTCACGTTTCGGTTTTGCTTTGGTTTGGCTTGGTTCGGGTCTAAAAATTTTGAAAACGCTAGAGATTTGTATGTTGCGGTTACGATTACGGTTCCAGTTCCCGTCCCGATAATAAAATGAAAGAACCATACAGGGACGACCAATGTTATTCACGGTTCCAAAATTCAAACCGGAACCCGGACAATTAGCGAATGATTCGGTCCGATTCTTTGCAGTTCCGATTCATTTCCAGTTCGATTTACGGTTTTCAATTTTAAGTGACAACCCTCTAATCCTTATTATAATACTAAAGTTTATTTCTTATCCAAATAAATTTGTTATGACGAGTAAATCTATGTATGAACATAAAGGATATTAATAGTTGAAAATAAATTTTCAATTAAATGACAAGGGATCAAGATGGGCTTGGTTTGGCACGGCATTGGTGGTCATGAACGCAATGGTTAAAAATAGTCATTCGTAAATGCCCGACCCGATCACCAAAAGAAATTCATCCATTTTTATATCCGAAGTTAGCTTTCTTTTTTCGGTGACGGTCAAAATTATTATCTTGCCAAATATGCATTCTATCACGGCGGCGTTTTCGTCGAATTAAACTCACCGCAAAAACGCCGCGCCAAACGTATTGGTAATTTCTTCCTTTTGGCCTTTGGCAACCTTGCACAAACGATTCCCTATAGAAAATTGCACGAGGAAGTTTATTCCCAGCAAAGTTTATGAAAGATGCATAGGAAAATGACGTAATATTTTATTATTTGCACTTATCTCAGATATTATGATTAACGAGGGATACTATGAAATGTGCAGTGCGTGTATATATATTATCATATATTCATATGCGCTTGGGAATATGATGGGATGGCTGAGTACTGCTGCCGCAAGTCACTGCATTCAAGACCTAATGGGGAGAGCCTCGCCACCTTAGTGGGAGGAGAGGGAACCACCCACAACCGAAGCAACCAGGCCGTGCGGGCCCCAACCCTACTGTGGACGAACCACAAAATGGGTCCGACCGCGCGCGGCCACCTTGGCCGCGCGGCTCTGGAAGCATGGCACTGGCCGTGCGGCCTCCCAACTCTGACTGTGCGGTCGCGTAGGCAGCACGACCTGCAGCTCAGTTGGTGTTGAGCTCTGTTGGAAGAGAGTATTATCAAGGTCTTGGGTTCGAAACCCCTTGTCAACAACCTACCGCTGCTGAGAAACAGACGCGGAGATTTGTGTTGGGGTGTACGACCTGCAGGCCTTGTAGATTTCGGTTGTACCACCCGGTGGGCCTTGCCTTGGTCGCCGTGGTGGGCCGGGGCGACGCCGTGGGGCGGCCCCTTGGGCATAAACCCGGGCCGTTACATCCTCCGCCATTAATGGCGTCGTTGGGACCGCGAAAGAGCTATAAGCTTGGCGCGTGATCAGAAACTGTCTTAGAAGTTTAAAGGCTTAGGCGCTTAGCGTCACTTTTGGTTTATGATAACACACACAACTAACTCTCTTTGATTATTAAGTAACATGGTGGAGAACCTCCCCGAGTGGAGCAGGAAAGATGGACTAAAGGATAGGATGAAGGCCTCGAGAGTGTGTGTCATATAGGACCCCTCAAGAGCCATTTCCCTTCGCTTGTACCCTGTCATTCAAAGCCAGGGGGCAGAGCAGGAGTTCATAGAGGCGGGCAGGAAGCGATCTCCACAATTGGGTAGGGAAACGAGCCTCTGACCTGATTCTCCTAAAAATCCCAGCACAGATGATGGGACAGTATGTCTGATCTTAAAAGAGTTCTTGTGAGACCAAGCCCATGCATTGACGGTCGAGATTAGCTTCCCCCTTATATGTTTGTCTAGCTACCCACCCAATCGCATTTCTCATCCGACTGGAGAAACTATCAGGAACAGGTCTGGACGCGAACCTCCCAACTTGATGAAGAGAAGATCGTCATCTCCTTAGAAAGATCCTTCATCATCAAAGAACTCGATACATCAAACTCTTTGGCAATATCTTAAGTAACATGGTGAGTGAACTCAACACTGATAGAAGTCCTAGAGTCGAGAATTTATCGTAGTCCAAGATCATTCACGAGCTCCTCTCCTGCATATCGGCTACTAGCCCCATCGGGTGAGATAAAGTTCTCGAGTGTGTTGTTGTCGTAATTCAGACACCTGTACGAGCTTCCCTCCTGCATGCCGGCTACTTGCACCGAGTGGATCTTTTCTCCACCTCTAGTTGAGCTTGGATCCTGCGAGGTGTCGACCTCTACTCCACCTCTAGTTGAGCTCGCTTCTTGCGATGTGTCGACTCTCCTCTCCACCTCCAGTTGAGTTCATCTCTTGCTAGGTGTCGACCTCTTTTCCACCACAAGTTGAGCTTGACTCCTGCTATGTCTCAACCTCTTTTCCACCACCAATTGAGCTTGACTCCTGCTAGGTGTCGACCTCTTTTCCACCACTAGTTGAGCTCGGCTCTTGCTAGGTGTCGACTTCTTTTCTACATCCAGTTGAGCTCGGCTCCTTTTAGGTGTTGACTATATTCTCCATCTTCAGTTGAGCTACTCTCCTGCGAGATGTCGACCTCTTCTCCACCTCTAGTTGAGCTCGGCTCCTGTGAGGTGTCAACTCTATTCTCCACCTCCAGTTGAGCTCCTCACATGTTAGGTGTCGACCTTTTCTCCACCTCTAGTCGATCTCGGCTCATATGAGGCGTCGACTCTATTTGCCATCTCTAGTTGAGCTCGGCTCCTGCGAGGTATTTGTACAACCCCGTATCCGACGAGTGGGGTCATCAGGAGTCAGTCCAGCCATCTTGACACAGTCCAAGTCTAAGGCGAGTCGGAAGGGGGCCAAGTACCTTTTGGGGTTGCCCGACTCGCCTAGGTATGGGTAACTCGGTAGGGGCGAGTGGAGCAGATGGGCTCGCACACGCCCTGGGATCTCGGCAGACAGTTGACGAGTGGGGAAGGCTAGGCTCGCACTCGCCCTGGCCCTTGAGGAAACGGCGAGTGCCAGTCTCATCAGGCACTCGCCACCCCAGGCGAGTGGAATTTCATGGGCCACTCCCCCAATGTTGTTTTTATCCTTTTATCCATGTTGGCCTGCAAGTATCCTTTCAAAACAGTGGAGTTACACTGTTGGCAGGCCAACTTGGGCTACATATAGCTGTTTAGAACAGTAAAGGTGAGCTATTGGCAGACCAACTTCAAAAACTATAAATAGACGTAGGGGGTACCTCAAAAGGCATGCTTACTTGTTCTCTGATCTTCTTGCGCTTTCTGAGGTATCCTTAGCTCAGCACTCGACTAAGGAGAAGAATCACTCTAAGATCTTTTCGGGTGTGTGGTGAGACCTCTGTGCTGGAGCCTTGGGTCCGTTTCTGGTTCTAAGTTTTTGGTCGTCTGAGCTTGTGAGAGAAGTAAGTGCGAGGTCACCCCTTTCCCAAAGGTCTGAACTCCACAGAAAGCCAGTTCTCGGTTTCGACAGTTTCGACCTCTTCTCCAACTCAATTGAGCTCGGTTCCTATGAGGTTTCAACCTTCTCTCCACATCCAGGTAAACTTGGCATGCGAGGTGTCAACCCTTTTCCACCTCTTCAAGTTGAGCTCGCTCGCCTAACGAATGGCCTGGGAGGTGTCGACTCTTCTCCTCCTCCTTCAGTTGAGTTCTACCTCTGGGAGGTGTCGACATTTTCTTTCCTCCTTCAATTGAGCTCCACTCCTAGGAAGGATCTCGCGCAGCACATCGTCTAACGCCATCTCTCAGAACTACGAGTTCAACATTATTTTTCCAAGCTCGTGTCGAGCTCGAAAAAAAGCAGGGATTGTGTATAACCCGTAATTCGTCGAGATCAGAAGTACCCAACAAGACGGCTATTCGTCGACCATTGGGCGAGCAGAGGCGAGCTTGAGCGAGTATGAGTGTGTACCTCGCGAGTATGAGCGAATAGACCCTTGGAACTCACTAGCAGAGGTCAGATACTCGCCTATACCCCCTAGGATTTCTCTATAAATAAACCCTTATGAGTACTAGAAATGACACTTTTGGAAGAGGTTGAGGTCTCCACAAGTGGTTACTCGGTAAGTCCATGTCTGCCTAGTACTTCACGCAGCCTTTTGGTTGCGGAGGAGAAGTTTCTCCCAAACTTCCGGGTACGTGGTGGGACCTCCCTGCTGGAGCACTTGGGGTGTGCTTATAGAAAGTTTTCTCTCTCCCGCGCTAGCCATTTGAATTGTGGCGTCGGACCGCAGAATCAGTAACCTTATGTTGTCTTGATCCAAATTTTAGAGTATGATATTTTTCCGGCTTCAACAACCCCCACTTCCGATCATCAACATAAGATTTCAAAGTGCATCGCTCTTCTCTGCGCAAGAAGAAATACTTAGCTCGACGAGCGGTGACCTGTCACCCTCAGAGCTTCTCTCTCTCCCAACTGTTGTAATGAGAGACAGACCGTCGCCCTCGATTTCTCTAAAAAACTTTGTAACAACGCAAGAAGATATTGAATGTTTAGTCGACACAGCTCCGGTCACTTGTTTTTCACATCTTTTTGGAGTTTTTCATGAAAAAAATCTTCTTCCGAGACATCTTCTTTCCCTATAATTATTTGCGCACTCGATTGCTCGCGGACTAAGGCTTCATTTGTTTTAGCGGTGGCGGGTCGAGCCAGCGGGTGGAAATGGAGAGTTCGAACCGGAGGGGAGAGGTGGTTGCTCCAAACGGAGCTTTTTGAGGCGTTTCTCAAGGCGGGCGGGTGGAAACGGAGCAAACGCCGCCGAAATTGCGTTTGTTTACCCTCCTTCCGACGGCGTTTGCCCAAAATAAAATTGCGAAACGCCCAAACAAATAGAGTCTAAGATGCTCTAATCTAGACCGATTTGAAAGAGTGTCAAATTTGCCTCGACAAATATATATTGTTTCAGTCTTTTGATTGAAAAATGACAAGATTTGCAATAATTTCAAACAAGGAATAAGCGTTTGACTACTTAGAAATGACAAAGAACATTAGCATTTATTATTTATGATTATATTTTATATAATTTTATTTTGTATTGTTACTTCATCATGTCCGGTTCTTTTTGGTGCTTCTGCGGGCAGCAAATCAAAACGCTCGGACGAAAAGCTTTGGTGTCGTCACTCGCCAGTCAAGCACTCTCCTTTGCTGCCACTGCCCGATCGCGTAATGCCCGTGAGTCCTCTTCACGACTTGAACTCCCTTTTCACCGGCCGATCCCCGACGGCGACGGCAATTTCTCGGCGAAAGTGTTAAAACTTGCTCATCGCCGACTGAAACAAGCCCTTCGGTTCCCAAGTCTCTCCAGCGGCTGTTGTTAATCTCTCGTTGCCGTTGTCGCCAGCGAAATAGATGATGAGTTCCGGACCCTTTTTGCGGTGTCTCCTCTTCTTCCTCACTTTCCGGGGTGAGTGCCAGCTCGTCCCTCTCTTGTTTTACTTACTCTTTCTCCGCTTATTTTTGTCTTCGCGGATCGAAATATGGTTTAATAAACCTGAAGTTTTCTCGAAAATCTCGAGTGTATATCTGGTTTCGATCGCCGTCTTCTTTAAGCTCCGCCCGGAAAATCTTTAGTAGTTCGTTTGCCTGGTTTTGTTGCTCCCTCAGTTACTCGTCTCTTCCTTGTATACTTCTTTCTGTGAAATTCTATCAGTTTGCCTCGATCGATCTCGAGTAATTCACCCTTTACAATGATGCTTTATACTTCTTCTGTTTCTTTTAGATTGAAACATGCTTTGGTCTTCACTCTCGAAACTGAAATCATCAGGGATTTTGAAGGCCTTCGTAGAATCCCACCAAATCTTTAAATCCATTAAATTCTCTTCCAGTCCTTCACGTTTGTTGTGTCCTTCATTCCATTCTGATTATCGAATTGATATAGATTGTTTCAGATCATATTCTGATTTCTCCCAAATTTTCTTTCTTCAGTAATTGGTATTTACTGAAGATGGTTTGGACACGTACAAAGGAGACCATTAAAGACACTTGTTAGACCTTGTGAGAGTCTAGTCACTGTGCATGTTAGACGAGAGAGGGGTAGACCGATAAAGACTTGGAATGAAAGTATAAAGAAAAAACATGATGTACTTAGGCATTAGTGAGATTATGACAAAAGATAGGGCACAATGACGACAAAAGATCCATATAGCCGACCCCACTATAGTGGGATAAAGGCTTGAGTGTTGTTGTTGTAGTAATTGGTATTTACTATTGTTTGCAGGCATAGGAACATGCGAGGCATTTACAGGGACTTATGGTGTAAACTATGGCAGAATATCCGACAATATTCCTGCACCTGAAGTAGTGGTCTCTCTTCTTAAAGCTGTAAAAATCAAGAATGTTAAGATTTTTGATTCTGATCATGGTGTCCTAAATGCATTTAAGGGGTCTGGGCTTGAATTAGTTGTGGGGCTCAGTAATGACTATGTGAAAGAAGTAAGTGCTAGTGAAGACAAAGCTATGGAATGGATCAAAGAAAATGTGCAGGCATGGTTGCCAGATACACATATCAGAGGGATTGCTGTCGGAAACGAAGTGCTCGGAGGTGCAGACCAGGAACTGGAAGCAGCCTTGTTTGGGGCAATAAAGAATGTCTATAAGGCTCTATCTCTGCTTCAACTCACCGACCTTATTCAAATCTCCTCGCCCCACTCGCAGGCTGTCTTTGATAACTCGTATCCACCATCAAATTGCACATTTAGGGAAAATATATTTCAGTATATGAAGCCTATATTGGACTTCTTTTCAAAGATTGAATCTCCTTTTTCTATCAATATATATCCATTTATAGCATACAAAGATGACCCTCAACATATCGACCTTAATTATGCTCTATTCGAACCAAACCGTGGAATAGATGACCCTACGACTAATCTGCACTATGACAATATGTTTGATGCGGTGATAGATGCTGCTTATGCGGCTTTGGAAGCTGCTGGATACGATAAGACGGTGGTTGAAGTTACGGAGACGGGTTGGGCTTCTAGTGGTGATGAAGATGAAACAGGAGCTTCAAATCAGTATGCTCGGACTTACAATTATAACCTACGAAAGAGGCTATTTAAGCGGAAAGGGACACCACGCAGACCCAAAATTGTGATAAAAGCATATATATTTGCCTTGTTTAATGAGGATTTGAAGCCCGGGCCAGGCTCTGAGAGGCATTATGGACTATTCAAGCCAGATGGGAGTATTTCATATGATATTGGACTTTCAACTTGGCATGCATCCTCTTCATCCTGCTCTATAAAGGTAACTACTATATTCCTGCTTCTTCTTGGAAGCCTTAATCCCTAATTTGTGATAATAGAAAAGATCTTATGCATTTAATATTTGCTTTGTTTGTTTCCTTGTATTTTTTAGTTCCATGGTTATGTTGCGCTGCTGTATATTATATATAGGTCTCTTTTTAATACTGTGTCATGACAATGAGTGAAAGTGATGTAGGGTAGGCTATGGGGTGCACCACCTAGACTCTATATGCAACACAACCATCGGTTCTCGCAACAAATTAATTGAGCAATGACAATTAGTAACGCCACAAGCAAACAATTGCAACAAAATTATTTTTTAATATTGAGCGAATTTCTTTGCTGGCTTTCCTCCGCTCGGAGGGTCAAAAGCGAAGCGCGCGCGGCGAAGAGATCCTCCTGCAAGTTAACAATCAATCGGCGCCAAAATACCCCAAACAAGCTCCAAGCAAATATGAGATTAGCCAATAATAATACCAAGAAAAGTACAACCAAATCACAAAGATAACTCGAGACTAGGGGCTGATTTTGGGCAATGGAGGTGGAGGGCTCCGGTGGCGTAGATCGGATGCCGGGTAGTGGAACGGAGGTGGAGATAGCGGTTGGGGCTGTTTTGGTGGTGGATGAAGGGATCGGAGAGGAAACGGGTGAATCCGGAAGAATACACGTAGATCCGGACTCGGGAGGGCGGATCCGGTAATGGAGAGTCGGATCCGGGTTAGGGAGAGTAGATCGGGTGATGGGAGGGTAGATCGGGGCAACTAGAACCCGGATCATTGGGAATAGTGAGAAAGGGGTTAAGGAAGGTGGCTCCACGGGTTTAGGAAGGGGGAAGGTGGGTTGGCGGGCTGCGGGGAGGCGGAGGAAGGGGCTGCGGGCTGGCTGCGGGTAGGCGGAGGAAGGGGCTGCGGATGGCTGCAGGTAGGCGGAGGAAGGGGCTGCGGCTGGCTGCAGGTAGGCGGAGGAAGGGGCGGCGGGCTGGCTGCAGGTAGGCGGAGGAAGGGGGAGAATAATAGGAAGACTTACCCCAAGGCGTCAGCACTAAGGGTCCACGGCGTCGGCACCGCGAGATGACCACCGGAAGTAGGGAAGAAGACCTCTCCAACTTCAGCAATGAAAACCTAAAATCAGCCCTCCTAATCCTATTTATAAGAAACAAGCATTAGGGCATCCCATCAAACGGCTATGATTGGCCGGTGGGTTTGCCCTAAAATAAACTAAACACATGTCCAAAAAACTACATAAATATATGATTTTGATTCGCGGCGACGTGCCAGACGCAACCGCGGGGTCGGATCGGCGATCCGATCACGTCTTCCGACGGGAATAAATGAACGTGGGTCCCGCTCCATCTTGTGCACGATCCGATGGACTCCCATCAACTCCCCCCAACTGAAAAGCATTCATCTCCGAGGAATGGAGACGATCGTACTGGAGTCGAAGTCCGGGGGCAAGTCGATCAAGCTCTGTCGGTAATATCCACGCGTCGTCAGCGTCAGTACGGCCCCGCCAATGAACCAAGTAGCGAAGGCGCGACCCGTCCGTGGTGGGGACAATCTGGTGGGATCTGATCTCAGTGATGCTCTCATCCCTCATGGTGGGATCCGGTGCGGGTGGTGATGCCGGCTGTGGCACCAAAGGCGACGAACTCCCAGGGGAAAGGGTATCAGTAGTGGGCGGGCTGTGGTGGCAAGCTGGCGTGGGTGGGGCGGTGGGGAAGGAAGGCAAGGGGGAAGAAGGCGGATCACCTCCACTGCTCGGGTCCCCATAGTCATGAGGCTCGTAATAGGGTGTCAGATCCTCGATATTAAAAACTGAATGAATCCCCATACTTGCCGGGATATCTAGCATGTAGGCGTTTGTCCCGACCCGACTAATAACTGAGAAAGGACCCATTCGCCTGGCGCTTAGGTTCTTGGCAGACCCCGAAGGAAGCCTCTCCGGGCGTACTCGTACCATCACCCGTTCGCCAATATTAAAAATACGCTCTCGTCTTCGTTGATCTGCGTGAGTTTTATAATTTTCATTGCTCATATTAATACGTCGACGAACCGACTCATGCAACTCATGCAGGTGCTGTGCAAATGATTCGGCCGACTCACTAGGACGGGACTCTAACGGCTCGGAATAAGGTCAATGGGCTTCCTGTGGTCGTAACCTGACACTATATGAAATGGACTCAAACCAGTAGTCCTATTGACGGAGCTATTATATGCAAACTCGGCGACCGGAAGGTCTAAGTCCCAACTACTCACTCACTCTCCACCAGACACCTCAACAAGTTCCCTAAACTCCTATTTACTACCTCTGTCTGGCCATCCGTCTGTGGGTGGTAGGCAGTCGAGAACTTAAGGGTGGTGTCAGTCTTGAGCCACAGGGTCTTCCAGAAGTAGCTCATAAATCTCACGTCGCGGTCCGATACGATGGACTTGGGAAGGCCGTGTAATCGAAAAACGTCCCTCATGAAAATGGATGCAACGTGGGTCGCGTCCGCCGTCTTGCGGCATGCAATAAAATGAGTCATCTTCGAAAAGCGATCAACCACCACGAAGATGGAATCGTGCTTCCGAAGAGTGCAGGGAAGTCCAAGAACGAAGTCCATGCTAAGGTCCTCCCAAGGTCGACGTGGGACCGGTAATGGAGTATATAAGCCCGCATTTTGCTTCGTGCCCTTGGCCGTCTGGCAGGTACGGCAGTGGCGGACGACTCTAGTCACATCCTTCCTAAGCGTGGGCCAGTAGAGACGGTCCTCCACAATGGCTATAGACTTATCGCGCCCAAAATGTCTGGCGGCCCCGCCCGCATGCAACTCCCAAATCAAAAATCACGATACGATGTCCGGGAACGCATAGGCGGGATCCATGGTATAGATATCCCTCGAAGATCTGATATCCCTCAACGGGGTCTGGGGGATCTCGAGATAGGGCGGTGTAAATCTCACCAAAATCAGGGCACGTCGGATACTCTAAGATCACGCGCTCAAGCCCGTCGACACGTACGACCATAGTCTGAAGCAAGGAGACACGGCGACTCAGGGCGTCCGCAGGTTTGTTCTCAACACCAGCTCGGTGTTTAAGAACATAGTGGAAGTCCTGTAGATATTCAACCCACTTAGCATGTCGATGCCCCAGCTTGCGCTGAGAATCTAAATAGCGTAACGCCTGGTGGTCGGAATAAAGCACAAACTTCTGAGGGAGGAGGTAGTGCCTCCAGTAGCGTAAGGACTGGACAACCGCATAAAACTCTCGATCGTAGTTCGAATATTTCTGCTTCGCCTCGTTTAACTTCTCACTAAAGTAGGAGACAAGGTGTCCCTATTGGCTCAATACGCCACCGATACCGACTCGAGACGCGTCGCAAGCGACCTCAAAAGCACGGCTAAAATCAGGAAGCCTCAGAACTGGGGCCGTCGTTAGCCTCTCTTTAATCTCCTCGAAGGCTCTAGTGGCAGCGGGGGTCCACTGAAATTCTCCCTTCTTGAGACAGCTCGTGAAGGGGGCCATGATCGTGCTGAACCCCGGGACAAACCTCCTGTAGAAGGTGGCAAGCCCGTGAAAGCTGCGAGCCTCGTGGATAGTCGTAGGCACAGGCCAGTCTCGAATACATTGGACCTTTTTGGGGTCAACAGATACTCCAGTCGAAGATATAATGAATACAAGGAAGTGGACGGATTCAGAAAGAAATGCGCACTTATGAGCAGTAAACTGGCGGGGGCCCTCAGTGGCGACCGAGCGGGGGCACGCGGTTCCAAGGGCCAGGCTGTCGTGGCATACGGTAATCCTCCCACGGGGGTGGGGGTCGGCCACGAGGTGGCTCTGGGTTCCGCCATGCTGGCGGGGTGGGGGCTCTCACGGGGACCTCCCGGTGGTAGCGGTCTGCAGGTGGCGGATCATCCCTGACCCGCTGCCCGCGACGGGGAGAGTCGCCCGGGTCACCCGCGATCTCATGGTCGTGTAGGGAGGGAGCATCTCTAGCGTGCTCTATCAGATCTAGACGACGAGTCACCGCGGCGATATCGTGACGCACATTCTCGAACTGGGTACCCATTGCGTCAAAGCGTTCTAGAATAAGGCGCTGGAAGTCGGTGGTAGCGGTACTCGAATTCGAGCCCGCTGCCCGGTCGTTGGTGGCTGGTGGATCTACCATGCTTCTAAATGTCCTACCACTACGGAGCATGCAAAATGGCCCGACCTGGCTCTGATACCAACTGAGTAGGGTAGGCTATGGGGTGCACCACCTAGACTCTATATGCAACACAACCATCGGTTCTCGCAACAAATTAATTGAGCAATGACAATTAGTAACGCCACAAGCAAACAATTGCAACAAAATTATTTTTTTAATATTGAGCGAATTTCTTTGTTGGCTTTCCTCCGCTCGGAGGGCCAAAAGTGAAGCGCGCGCGGCAAAGAGATCCTCCTGCAAGTTAACAATCAATCGACGCCAAAATACCTCAAACAAGCTCCAAGCAAATATGAGATTAGCCAATAATAATACCAAGAAAAGTACAACCAAATCACAAAGATAACTCGAGACTAGGAGCTGATTTTGGGCAATGGAGGTGGAGGGCTCGGGTGGCGTAGATCGGATGCCGGGTAGTGGAACCGGAGGTGGAGATAGCGGTTGGGGCTGTTTTGGTGGTGGATGAAGGGATCGGAGAGGAAACGGGTGAATCCAAAAGAATACACGTAGATCCGGACTCGGGAGGGCGGATCCGGTAATGGAGAGTCGGATCCGGGTTAGGGAGAGTAGATCGGGTGATGGGAGGGTAGATCGGGTGATGGGAGGGTAGATCGGGGCAACTAGAACCCGGATCGTTGGGAATAGTGAGAAAGGGGTTAAGGAAGGTGGCTCCACGGGTTTAGGAAGGGGGAAGGTGGGTTGGCGGGCTGCGGGGAGGCGGAGGAAGGGGCTGCGGGCTGGCTGCGGGTAGGCGGAGGAAGGGGCTGCGGCTGGCTGCAGGTAGGCGGAGGAAGGGGCTGCGGCTGGCTGCAGGTAGGCGGAGGAAGGGGCGGCGGGCTGGCTGCAGGTAGGCGGAGGAAGGGGGAGAATAATAGGAAGACTTACCCCAAGGCGTCGGCACCAAGGGTCCACGGCGTCGGCACCGCGAGATGACCACCGGAAGTAGGGAAGAAGACCTCTCCAACTTCAGCAATGAAAACCTAAAATCAGCCCTCCTAATCCTATTTATAAGAAACAAGCATTAGGGCATCCCATCAAACGGCTATGATTGGCCGGTGGGTTTGCCCTAAAATAAACTAAACACATGTCCAAAAAAATACATAAATATATGATTTTGATTCGCGGCGACGTGCCAGACGCAAACGCGGGGTCGGATCGGCGATCCGATCACGTCTTCCGGCGGGAATAAATGAATGTGGGTCCCGCTCCATCCTGTGCACGATCCGATGGACTCCCATCAGAAAGTAGTTATATCATTTTCCAACTTCTTTTAGCTGATGGATTTCCAACAATGACTCTTTTTAAATTCTCCCTTTTTATTGATTTAAACAAGAGAAACTTACAACCCTGTAAACCACTTGGGTGATTTATTTTCTTTTTGCAATTTGGGTTGTTCAAGACATTTAAATTTCAATACTAGGTATTCTAAGTTGAAGAAAATAATTGGTTTCTAGAGTTAATTATTTAGCATGTAATCAGTTCCTCTAATCTTCTCATCCCCTAACATCTGAGTGATTTATCCATTAGGTCTGTCAACAATTGAGAAATCTAGAGTTGTTTACATGGAAATTTGTCGAGATATTGATCATGTTTAGAACGCTTTTTGCTGAATAATCTAGATGACAATATACTTGTTTTAAACTTTATCCTTTCAACAGTTGACCAAACCTGTTGAACTGTTGATTTGAATAGATGGTGCGGTGAAATTTAGGATTGTATATGTTTACATAAGTTCTAATGACCTGGGAGGTGTTACCACTAGGGATTTCTTAGGTTTCTGTGAAGGAGAAGAGGAAGAAGAGGATGAGGCGGAGTGAAATCCTAGGTGGCTAGACCCAGTGATTGGGATCAATGAGACATTGAAGCATGAGTTTTCAGGCATGTTTGAGGCCGATTGGTTACTTGCCATATTTGGCCGATGGATGATTCGAGTCCCCACGTGTTCAGAGCAATGTTTTGATATTTTTTTATGTATTTGTTTTATTTGTTAGTGTTGGAATTATCGGGTCAATGTCGGGTTATTAGGTCTTTAGGTATATTTGTGTTTAGTCCCACACCGGCTATTGGTGTCTTTGTGTCATGTTGTAATCCTATTTAAAGCCCCTATATGGATGAATGAATTACACCTTCTAATCTCTCTTTACTCTTTCAACATGGTATCAGAGCAGGTTCTGTGACCTCAAATTTTTTTTTCACTTCCGGCTACTGTTACAACCTCCCAAAAACCCAACCCGGTCTTCTGCTTCTGTTCGCCTGCTAGGGCTCACGGAAATAGTTTTTCCCCTCGCTCCCGTCGACGGATCGTCGTCTGATTCCGAAGACGGGAGCGGGACCTTCTCCCAATAGCGTCGCTGCTCCTCGACGACGATCCCGACGGCTTCGTCGGCTCCCCTCTGCATCGTCTCCGCCCTGGGCTGCTTCCTCTGCGACATCGATGGCTCCTCCTGCTTCATCTGCGACATCGACGGCTCCGTCGGCTTCCTCTTCTTCTCCCGACGGCTTCTCCGTCTCTTCTTCTCCGGCTTCTTCTTCTTCTCCGGCCTGCTGCTGCTGCAGCTGCTTCTTCTCCGGCATGGATGCCCTCTGCCGCACTACTTCTTCTTCGGCTGCTCTGCGAGCCATGCTTCTCCTCCGCTGCTGCCCTGTTGCTCCTTCGTGTCGACGGATGCTTCTCCCGACGGATGCCTCTCCGGCTTAGCTGCTATTTTTTTCCTCTATGTAGTTTTTTTTCTTGTCTTTTAAGTTGTTGTGTTGCATCTTTACGATTTATGCCTATATGCACGTGATATCCACGTGAGGGGGAGTGTTTGGGATGAGGGCGACGCGGATGATCTTTCCCATTATTCGCCTTACTCTCACACGACCTCTAGGCTTATGTTGTATGTTGTTTGCGTCTCCCCATTTTTTCTTTCGTTTGGTCGTGTGTTGGGGACACGTCTGATGTTGGTGTTTCAGTCTCATCGGATTGTGTCGTGTGGGACCGTGTCGTGCGGGACTGTGTCGTGAGGGACCGTTTTTGTACGGATTATCCCGGACAGATTACCCCCGACGGATTAACCCTGATCACTCGTTTGATGACTTGCTCAACATCTTTCGTTCCCTTTTGCATGTTGTGTGTGTAAGTGATGTTGGTTGAGCGGTTTCCAGTGGGTTCGCGTCGTGTGTGGGTCCTGCGTCGTGTGTGGGTCAACGTCGTGTGTGGCTATGTCCCCGACTTGATTCCCCAGTTTGGAATTTCCCCTAGTGGCTCGTCTGATGTTTTGTCTCACATCATTTACCTCCATTGTTGTTATTTGTTGTAGCCAAGCTGAAGGTTCCCCCTTCAGCTTGAGGGGGAGTGTTGGAATTATCGGTTCAATGTCGGGTTATTAGATCTTTAGGTATATTTGTGTTTAGTCCCACACCGGCTATTGGTGTCTTTGTGTCATGTTGTCATCCTATTTAAAGCCCCTATATGGATGAATGAATTACATCTTCTAATTTCTCTTTACTCTTTCAACAGTTAGTATTTTATTTAGTGAAATCAGACAACCATCGTATACATCCAATCATAGTTGTTCAAGATGATTGCCCTAGTCAAATTTTATTATAAATAGAAAATGGGGGTTGAATTGATAGCTGTTGCCGATTTTGGAGAACCTTTCTTCCGAGTATCCAGTCTCTCGTGGTGCCGACTCCACGAAACCACAATGTGTCAACTTTTTGGTATGTTATCTTATTTTCTTTTATTTCCCTTCACTGACCTCCCCCTCATGTAGCCCTAGACTGCATCCATCCACTTCCATAACCCTAAAAGGGTGCAACCACCTCATCTTTCTCCCTCAATACAACCATCCAACACACTCTAAGTAGCCTCTAATAATCAACCAACAACTTCCCTAACAACCCCCTCCTGCCCTATCCTCGCACCAACCCTTCCCCATCCCTATCATCCCCTACCAACTACAGCCAATGACCAATATTGTATCCACCTGGCTCCTTTCTACTCCTTACAGCTCTTCCAGCCATCGCTCTTTGCTTGTGCACCATCCATCCCCTCATTACATCCACCACCCCCTCCTAAAGTCAATATCAGCCACCCTAGCCTCCTTCTAGCACCAAACCGCAACTCCAGCACCCTCCCTCCAACGACCAGTAGCATGATGGGGATCATGTCACAAAGGGTTTACTCGAAGATTGAAACCGTTCATTTTGTGCGGATCAACAATTTATGAATTTTGGTTATCTTTTGTATCTTTCTGAATTTTATTTTAATATGTTTTGGAGGCTGTCATGATCGGAGAATCGTAACCGTCCACTGTGGCCCCTTAGTCCATAAATAAGGACAGATACTCATTTAGAAGGGATTGAAAGTTGAGTGAAAAAACTTCCTTTTTGATCACTGGTGCCAAAGCCGAAACCCGAGTGTGACGCATCGAGGGCCTCCCTCCCCTCATCTCCTTGGTTGTCCACCTCTCCTCCCTAATTCCGACCACTGCTTTACCTCCAAATTGATATCCTACCACCACCTTCCTCACCCCGCAACTCTCCCACTTTAGCCGGCCTTCCACAACCTCAATCCCATCCATTTCAGTTTTCGGCAATCAACGCCACCTACAGACAACACCACCACATCCGGTGACCACCGCCGGCCACCCTTGGCCGCCCACCCCTCCTCATCCCACTACTCCATAACTCCAAAGCCACCTCCCAACTACCTCACTTCCCCACCTAAAATTTAGTCGTCGGATACGTGTCTAATTCATTTAGTAATTCATAAAGCCGACATTTATTTTGTTAGACTCGTCCTGTGTCAGGCCCTCCGTACCCTCTAGCCCCATCCAACCACCATCCCTCCAGCTCCCATCCAACCACCATCCCTCCATTCCTACCTTTGAACAACCACCATACAACATTTCCCCACCTTCCTCTCCATTGGATCGTTCCAATCCTCTCCTTCAGGTTTCAAGAGTCCTGGAGATAAGGCTTGAAGAATGATAGCAATCAATATACGGAACAATAAAAGATATCCCCCATCATCAAGCAAATGAAGATAAGATCCATTCTTGTGTTCTCTACAAGATCTTGAGATCAACCATTGGGGAAATTCTATAATCATTTTTTAAATTATTTCTTATTGTATTTACCGGTTTGGATTCAATTTTTAAGTGTTGTTAAATCGGTTGAGATAACTTAGATCGAGGAGATCTAAAGGGAAAACTTCCTTGGTGAAGGTGACTAGACTAGGTGGTTTAGGGTATCTCCCGGTTGGATAGACTAATAAGGCAATACATGTTTAGATTTACAATATTCTATTAGATTGGAGCAGATTTAGTATAGAAATCCAAGTACAATCGCCTTTGTTTCACCATCACGAGGTTTATACTATTCTGCAATACAATTTGTTTTTAACATTGTTTACTACTACATATATTGTGCTTAATTTATGTTTTTTTTCTGTGTTTAATATTCTATGAGTTGCACAGAATTGGTACAACCCTTATTTACTTGCCTCTATGGTTGCATAACTATCCAACAAGTGATATCCCTAATTAGCGGTTTAACAACCTAGAGTGTTAGTATGGAAATCCATTAGTACACATTTGCGGAAGGTAATCAATCGTTCAACAATCTTTAATGGAACTAATAATAGCTACTGGAAGACACATGATACTTTTTCTTTTATCGACTGATACATGTGTTTGGTTCATAATTGAACAACAGTACACTTTATCCAAAATTGTGGTTGGAAAGGTTAGATTAGCGAGACCAAGGGATAAGTGGAATGATGCTGTCAAACGTAGGTGTGCATGCAATGCAAAAGCCATGATTTTCTCTGTTGTGCACTACATAAATCGAATACAATAGAACCTCAACTTGTGAAACTGCATATGACATTTGACGATCACTTGAGCTAACACATGAATGTACAACGTAGATAAAAAATCGAAGTTCAGATTTGATGCATAATATGAAAGCTTGGGAATGAAGCCAGATAAAAGCATTCCAACATGTGCACTCTTAACTAAAATAGTCAATACTTCAAATCATCGGGAAAGAGGTTTAAGAATAACGAGCTCATTCTCCAAAAGTGTGTGGGAGCTTGTCTTCTGTTGTATCATATTTGTTCTATTGTTTAATGCAATTCATGTGTTTCTCTCTCTCCCACAAGCACTTTGAGTTTTCATTATCTCCCTTCACGATCGTAAAATGTTCTTCATAACAAAGTTTCTCGCAATGAAATCAACAAAAGAAATCGGGAGTGATTCGGACCGAAGTTTAGTGTATTTGTGAGAGGGATGAAGACATTTATGAGAATGCCAATCAAATGAAATTTATTGATCAAATTCAGGAAGAACTCATCCTCAAAGAAAGATTAGCATTTAGAGGAGAAGCTGTCATTAATTTACTACAACTACAGAAAGCCAGGTCACATTAGAATTGAGACTCTCCTACTTGAGACATCATCTGATCAGGAACACGAAGTGAGCACTCGAGGGGTCAGATGGCCAACACAGAGGCACGGACTTATGTAGACGCTTTTACTCGAGGCATCAGCTGATCAGGAATACAAAGTGATCACTTGAGTGATCAAACGGCCAGCACAGAGGCATGGAATTATGGAGACTCTTCTACTCGAGGCATCACAACACAGTCACTCCAGGGGCCAGATTGTCAGCATGCAATGAGGGGAGCTGATCTTGACTGCCTCTGTAGAGGCATGAACTATGGAGACTCTCCTACTCTAGGCTTCATACCTTCAATGAAAGGAAACATACTGTTAATCCGTTATGCAGCGTGTGATTTGATAATGTTAGCTAAATTTAGGTCTAGAATAGGCACGCGCGCCATCGACCATACTTTTAGTTAACCTTGACGCGAGCTCTGTTTGATTGACCTGCTCCAACGTCTACCCAACTACCCAACTGCATGTACTTTAATGAAATATGGGGCACTAGAAATATCCCTCAAGGGACATTCTTCTATCATTGTTGGGGACTTAGTCTCTTATAAGACGTTTTAGATATTGAATCTGTCCTCCGTTCTAGCAACCAATAGACGGGTAAGTAGGATGAGCTCTTGGATAGCATTCCCGGGCTACTTCCAGATCGCTCCTGATCCGAATTTTCACCCCTCCCTGATTATACATCAAGCATGGTTGAACGAGGAGGGCACAAATTGGAAAGTGTTGATGAACTGCCTCTCGAAGATCGCATTGTAACTTCTCGGAGCATCCACAATGACGAACCAACAGTTCTTTGAAGTGCCCTCGAGGGTCACCAGCTGATCCACTCCTTCAATTTTCTTTCTCTCCTAGAGAAGCCGCACAACGGGCCATTTGAGGTCTTCACCCTTTTAGGTTCCATCGTTATTGTGTCAAACGCCTTCTTGAAGATGGCGTTGATCGAGCTTTCATTGTCCACTAGGAACCGAGAAACTGTGAAGTTCTCGATCGCGGTCAGGACGACGACGACATCAAGGAACAGATTCTCATTCTCCGACATATCTTCCGCTGAGAACGTGATCTCCCCAATCGAGGCAGGGTCTTGAGATGTCGAAGCGATGCTCCTCTTGTAAATGCTATGAAGGCTCCCCTTGCGAGAAGCCTCCACTCCCACTCATCAATAGATGGAGTTTATGCCTCCTCGAGTCCCGACGTCAACTTGCTCCTCGCATCTTCCCCGAGTTGGGGCCTGGACTAGAACGCCCCCGACTGTCGCTTCGTGCTGCCGATCCTCCCTCCCCTCCCCTGGGGCTCTTCCCATTCCTCCTGCTATTCTCCTCATCTCCAAAAATTCAAGGCATACCGAAGTGGAATGCCCCTCCACCCGATGGTAATCGCAGTAAAGTACCGCAATCCCTCTATGTTGTCCCTGATTCGAAATCCTCCTCCGTTGTTGATGGACTTGGCGACTTATTGTCATCACCACCCGAGGTGGGAATCTGTTTGGCCTCCTGACCTCTTAACGCCTTTCTGACGCGTTGAAACGAGTCTAACGCACGGGAGAACAACGCTGACTGGGTTCAAATGGATGGGGTCCCGTTCCTGCCGCCCTCCAAGTTTATTTACCATGGCCTGGAACATCCTCTCAGGTTTCTCGGTTTTCTGAATAGCTCCTATCCCTCTAAACTCTCTGCTATGCCGTTGGGCATCTTCCTACCTTCGACCTCCTTTTGAGGTCCTCAACTCTTCCGCCTTCATCAACCTCGTCAAAGAGGCTAGGAAACCCTTGTTGGTAATCTCCTCCTTTATAAATCTCCCAGCGCGGTCAATTAGGTCTTCAAAGGAGACGGGGAGATCTTGGTCCACCTTCATCTTGAACAGCCCCCTTTGCAGGCTAAACGCAAGCTCGAACTTTAAAATACAACTATCCACTTCCTGGATAATTATGACCTCTTCTTGGAAACGATCGATATAACTCCCCAACATCTCCTAGGGCCCTTGCTTGAGAAGAAAGAGATTTGTTGGCCCATTCTTCCTCTTCTTAGATGTTGTGAGGTGCAACTCAATCATTCGCGCAAATCTTCAAAATAGTAGATGGAACCCGCCGATAACTGGTGAAACCAGTCCTACGCCTTCCCCTTGAAAGTGATTGCAAAAAATCTGCACTTTAAGGCATTCGTCGTGCTACATATGGAAACTGCATGCTCAAACCACTGCATGTGGTGGAGGGGATCCTCTTTTCCGGTGTAATAACTGAGAACAGGCTCGCAAAACCCTTCTAAAACGGGCGCGCTTAATATTTCCTCGCAGAATGGACTTGTCAACCTGATCTGGCGAGCTGTTAACTGACGAGTTGGCTCGTCCTTGCAGAAGCGAAGAGCTAGCTGGGTTACGCACTGGGCTCGCTTCTCCAGCTGGGTGGCGACCCCCTTCCTATGTCATCTATACAGCTCGGCATTCGCTGCCGAGGTGATGACTGGAGGCGAGGCCGCGACGACCTCGGGACCGGGCGCGAATAGAGCCTGCAACGACTATATCATGTCCTGCTTGAACTATGTGAGGTCAGCTCGTGTTGCGAACTCGCTTGGAACTCACGAGTTGCTGATCTCTGACTCTCTCACGTCATTGTTCACCATTAGATCTTGCACTAGAGATTTCCTCTTTCAATTACGGTTCACGCTCACTGCCCCAAAGTGTTGGAATCAAGAAATCTGGTGCGCAAAGTTCAGACCAATGGGGTGACCAAAAGCTATTGATCTAACGGACAACCCAGATGAATCACAACTAGAAGGAATCAAAAGACTTAAAATAATCTCTGAATTGCCTACAACTAAGACGTGTGTTTCAGCGTAAACCAAATAAAGGAAAGGCGCAAACTCCTTTTGGTTTGTGGGGGTGGGGGGGGGTGGGGGGGGGGGGGGGGGGGGGGGGGTTCATTCCTTCTACTTGGGGCAGGTATGGGGAGGTACATGGCCTGCGAATAGCCGACCTTGCCTTTGCTGGATACTAGATACATGTTTCCCTGCCCAGCACCCTAGTGATGAAGCCTCCCCACCTTTCGTGTTGTTGCACCCTAAACCTTTCCTTCTGAAATACCTTCCCCATTTGTGTTGGATTCCTTCTATCTTCTATAAATCTCCATTGTTTAAATTTTTTTAATTAAGCAGGTCCCATCAATTTAAATTATCATCTACAAAATATATATACAAATGCCCCTTGCTTTCGGTGCTTTGTATGGTCTTAATAATATAGATATTAGATTCTTCTTGATGTAAACTTGTTTGAATTTTTTGGCTATTAATAGTATGGGAAGCTTGGTTAAGCCCTATTTGACCTTAACAAAATCTTAAACATCTCATTTGTTTTTGATGTTGGGTTCTATCAACATCATTTAATAAGTTTGCCTTGAATGTTATATGAATCCTTAAGTTGAATATCCTCCCACCAAATGCAGCCTTTCCGTCAGTGATTGTTTCCCCACCTTTCACCATGCCCTAATTCTCTCTTCTCTTCCTTGTTCTAAATAGTATGGGAAGCCTACATTTTTGATGTTGGGTTGTTTGCCCACAGTGCATCAACTCTATTTGGATAGGAGAGCTGAACAGCATAAGTCGGCAGTTTATATCAACAATTCGTCAATGTTACGTAGGCATATATTACATTTGGAAGGAAGAACAAATCCGTTCTAGATGTTGCGCGAATCGGATTCATTAAGTTACGATGGCCACTAGATGTTGACTTCTTTTGGTAGATATTATGTTATGCTATCTCAAGGAATAAATTGTGCCCGCTCCGAGAAGTTGCTCATACAATAGTAAGAGTGTAAGACCACCATGTAAATATGGATCAAGGTTTTGCAATGAAGATGGAGGAATTTTACAAAAGCCGCAGCAGAGATGAGAAAACGACGGAGTTTGTTGAATCCGCTATCCAATTGGATGGGTGTTTGCATTGAATTCAAAGTTCGCCTCAAAATGAGTGAAATGAAACCACCATTTTCTAATATTCAAGCATAATAAAAGCAATTACAATTCCTATTCTGCCTTTTCCAGAGCATTATTTATACTATTTAATTACTGTTTTTTTTAAAAAAACTACATTTGTTTTTAAAAACACAGGAATTCTCCTCTCAGCTATGGTTGAGGTCCTATTTTATGCCTGTAGTCGCCTGTATATGGACGGCGCTTTCTTCTTCAGTAAGAATCTGTTACATTTTTTCTTTAGGATATTGCACAGAAGATCTCTTTAAGAGCAGGGTGGTGGTGGTGGTAGATGATTAATCAGCACAGAAGATCACTTTAAGAGCTGGGTGGTGGAGTTCTTCACTGCATGAGAACATTTGTTTATATTTTAATTTAATGACTTGGTAGCTGTGTATTCACCTCACTGCATCCTCATATTATTCATTTGTTATCTTAAGTTTACGCCCTCAATGAACATATCACATTCTGTATATTCATGTTCTGGTTGTTTCATTCTGATTGTGTGCGCGTGTCTGTGTGTATGCGCGTGTGAGAGAGAGAGACTTATCTCCGGCTACATAGGTTTCTTTTGGCGCGGTGTTTTTGCTCTGGTGAGTATGGACAAAAATTCTATCGTCATAGAATGTATGTTTGGCATGACAACGGTTATGGGCGCCACTAAGAAAAGATAACTAGTTTTGAACATGGAAGTGGATGAAGTTCCTAAGATGAGCACGACGGTTCATAACCACTGTGTTCATCCCGTCACTGCAGTGCCAAACGAACCTGTGTTGAACACTTGATTGTAGAACAATTTAATCCCATGAACCCTTGAAATCATGTCTGAGCCAGTCAACTTTAGTCATTTGGGGTTTGTTTGACAAAGTGCTTTTGGCCGGGTGCCGTCGAATGGCATCACACGATTGTGACCACCATCGGTCTGCAACCGGCATACTCCATTTGAAATATAAGGGTCCGTTTGGCATGATGATGACAGTCGTGAACGCTGTTGTGGTTATGTGAAGGCCCAACATTATCTAAAGAACTTCATCAAATTTTTGTGTTCAAAAATAAATAAAGGGCGCTGCTATCCGCACAATAGTTTTGGCTATTCGCACCGCATTTTCTCCTAATTTTTCGTGTTTTTTGAAAATACGCTTTGTACATGCATTTTTAGAAAAAGTGTTCAACACGAAAGTTGTAGATCTCGAAGATATCTATAACTTTCGTGTTGAACACTTTTCCTAAAAATGGATGTACAAAGCGTATTTCCAAAAGACGTGAAACCAGGACGTATTTCTCAAGTACGCCTTGTACATGCATTTTTAGAAAAAGTGTTCAACACGAAAGTTGTAGATATCGTCGAGATCTACAACTTTCGTGGTGATCACTTTTCGTAAAAATGCATGTGCAAGACGTATTTTCAAAAGACATAAAAAATAGGAAAAAGTGCGGTGCGATTAGTCAAAACAGTGGTGTTGATAGCAACGCCCTAAATAAAATTTCTTGGTGGCCATCATGACATAATGTTTAATGGTGGTAGTTTTTTTGTCCAAACTTCTCTAAATTTTAGATACGCGCCGGACCGTACTTCTATGCCGAAATTTAGTTATTTTAAAAAAATAAATTACACAATATTAATATATGTATTTTTAAGTTATTTTAAGATCTCATATGTATATATTTTAAGATGAAAATACATGCATTAAAAAAGTGTTTTTTTAAAAATATTGGTACAGTTGTAAATTACAGAAAATAATACTGTAAGTACAATTACTGTTGTAATTTCAACCGAAAATATTGTCTTGCACCATCTCTTCATTTGTTGAGCATACCGAAAAATTCTCTCAAATACCCTAAATTTTAGATAAAAGCCATAATAAACGACACGTCTTTTCCTTGTGTTCACGACAGGGGCGGAGCTATCTAGGAACTTGTGGGTGGTCCGTGCCCCCACGCATTTTTTGGTCCAGTTTAGTGAACCGCAGGTCCGCAGCCGAGTTCCCAAAACCCTAAGGCCTGGAGTCGACCCCGCGGGCCGCGTCATTTTCTCCCGACTCCTGATTCTAAGTATCTTGTGCCCCCACGCTCCAATATTTCTGGCTCCGCCACTAGTTCACTACTGCTATAGTTGGGCCATGTGGATCTTCATCTTCATGCCAAAAAAAAAGAATTCTCCAAAATTTTTAGGTAAAAGCCAATTACATTACTAGGATTAGAACCGCGGATGGATCTTTAGATCCTAGTTCATGCTTCAATATTGAAATCAAAAGAGGCCGCAAAGGCTCAGTTTGGCACGGCGACGACGGTCATAAATGCAACGGTTATGAACCATCGTTTATAAACGCCCGACGTCACGTGAGTAATTTCGTCCATTTTTATGTTTAAAACTGATTTTCATTTCTTGGTGGCGGTCATAACCATTGTCATGCAAAAACAATTCTATGATGGTTGTGTTTTTGTACAAACTCATCAAAGGAAAAGTGCCGCGCCAGACGGAGCCGAAAATGATTTTGACATAGAAAAAGGGAGCCCATTAATTTAAAATGGCTCACAAGTCATTTTGATTTAAAATTTATTTTCAATTATTAATTTGTTTACAAATGAATGAATGATGATGAATAGCTTTTCCATTAATATATAGTCATTTATTATTAATACATATTAAGATTGTTCTAGCATTAATATTTTTTGCATAAATAGATAATTCTATCATTAATATTATTAGTGATGATATTTTTGTCATTATGAAGAGAATATAGATCATATTAAATAATTTTTATTTGATTTATGTATTTATTTATTTGACTATAAATATGCCGTGCAATGACTAGTCTATTACAAGTTACAACAAATATTATAAGAGAAATATTCTTCAAACACCTCTCTTCTTCCTTTTATTATGATGAGAGCCTTACACTTTAGTCTTTCAAGCCATATTTATCTTAACCAAGGTTCCGTTTGGGAGGACTTATTTTCACCGATCAGATGGTTATGACTGCTTGACCGGTGAAAACAAGTCCTCTCAAGTAAAGCCCAAGACCGAGTTTTGTGATCGTATTGTCTTCCCTCTTTTCTTTGCTCTTTTTTATTTACTTAATTTTTGCGGCTACCTAATTTGCTTTTTTAATAAATGTGTTTATTATTAAGCTTAAATGTAATATCTATAAGTGAGTATAACCTTGTGATAATTAATCTCCATGTCTTTCATGAGAGACCCTTGCTATATTAGTTATGATTAATTTTACTATTAGGGTCCAAGAGCTAGAATTCTATAATAAATATTATAAGTGCAACCCAATTATGGTTATGTGCAAATCAACAAATTTTAAGTGTAAACAGACTTCTTAAATGTAGACCATTAAAAAAAATTAAATTGTTCATCCATCTCTCAAATCGTAACATATATTAAAATGCAGGAGCAATAATTCTAAAATTTTATATAACAAAATTCTTTATAGAACGCAAAAAAGACTTTGATAACCATGCGTACATCAAAATAAAAATTTATGTTGGAGAACAAGAAACATAGTTAAATTTTTTGTAAAATATTTACTTGTATTCTTAGAACAATCTACCAAAAATTGAAGAAGATATGCATTTGATCTTACATGTCAAATCAAAATCATGTTAGTTATATGAAATAATTTTTTTTTGAAAATTTTGAATTGTTATTACCAAGAAAAGTAAGAAGTATCTTAGAGTCAAGTTCTCTTTAAATCAACCTCCTCAGTTTGAAGCAATTCTCTCTCATTCCTTTGCATTGTCGTCCCGCATCTTCTCCAAAGTGTTATTATTTGAGGCAATGAAAAATCTTCATGCATTTTAAAAATGAAATCATTGACAACTTTTAAAACTATACAATATTTATCTATCCTAATAAATAAATAAAGTTATGGTTTTGAATGGGAGCATAGCACACGGAGGGTTCACGAGCGAAGAGATCGTTGTCACGTCAAGACATTGTCGTAGCCGAAGTATTGCTGCGTCGGGCACGAGGGGCCCCATGCACTATCAATCGTGTATATATATACTATAAAATGAAAAAAAAATTAAAAATGTCTATTGAAACATTTATTATACCAAATTTATTTGTTCTATTTTTTGTATTTGCAAGATTCATAAAGACATGGGCCTGGACTGTCCATGTGTCTTCTTGCAGTGCTATTAAGGCACTTTTCGGCTCCGCATTTTTGCTCCACCATTATAAAATACATGTTTTGCAAAACATTTTACTGAACCGTATCCATACGGGGTGAGCAAAAAAACAAGCTTTCCAAAAGACCGCCTTCTTTTATAATTTAATTAAAGCTAACATATCCGGTGTCAGTAATACGCTTTTTTCTTGGGTCCGGGTCCCAGACGGTGTCCTGGACAAATGGAAATATGCAAATGAATGGGCCTGCGTAAAAGTGCTATGCGCGGACCAAATTGTTCACGACAGGACCCATTTTTGCAGTGATTTCTAGCGTTCTCATTGGTCCCAGAGGCCAGCTGACGTCCAGGCCCTGATTCAAGAATTTCTCCAGTATACACTTATAAAAAATTGTACTTGTGTACCTCTTTGTAACTCTTTAAACTGCATTTTCATTCTTTCGTTATAGATTGTTTGCAAAACGGTTTTGTTGGTAGGATCGTGAAAATTTTCCTTGGCTTAACTCCCGCTAAGTACGTTTCATGCACAATGATTTGCTCATCTGAATCAAATCTTCTAGCATATGAATGAGCTTCTAGGTGCACCATCTCATGATTGTGAACTTCACATATAACTTCAACACTCCACTCATTTAAGTGCTCATTTTTTCCTTTCAAGAAAGAACTTGCAACCACATTACTTTGAACTAGATTTTCTCAAATTCATTCCAATCCTACCTTTATTTCATTGATTTTCACTATAAAAACCGGTTCTATCACAACCGTGCATAACTCTACATTTGAGTCTGTTTGTAAGTTTATCGGCACTTTGTATAGTAATGACAAACTCAAACCAATTGCAATATTTCTATCACAATCGACCATTCCCCTCCTTACTTGAAATATATAGTAGATGTAATAAATTGATTTTCAAGATCAATATGTGTAGAGGGGTTGACCAATGACCACCTCATTAGACAATAAATTGATAGATACAAACACAAAAATATTCACCAAATAATAAGGTAGTCGCTTATCCCCGCCATACAAATTACTAATTATTGTGGGCTAACTCGACATTCCGGTCGGGCCGGAATTCTTGGACCGTCTTAGCTCTCGGAACGGTCGAGCGCGCACACAGCCAATGGAAATAGAAAGTTGACAAGGTAATTTTTTGACGTGGAAAACCCCGTAAAGAGGTGAAAAATCACGTGGCCGGATATATGACGAGCAAACCTCCACTAGATCTGAGTGCTGTTACAGGATTTTTTCAAGAACTCGAGGGCGACAGGTCGTCTCTCGTTACAATTATTGGGGAGAGAGAGAACCTGGAGGGTGACAGGCCACCACTCATAGGGCTCGTTGTATTATGGAGTGTTCTAATAATTCTTGGAGGCGGGAGTAACTTGATGTACACATTCTGATGTCTGGAGCTTTGTGGCTCGGAGGCGCGCTTAGCATGTCTTACCCTCGGCTTCTTGCCTCTAATTATTTTTTTGAAGTACTTGTTCTGGAGCGCATGGTGCGCTTGTTGGCAAAGAGCGCGCTGGGAGTTTGCTGGAGGAGAGCGCGTTAGGCGCTTGCCGGAGGAGGACGCGCTGAGCGGTTGCGGGAAAATAGAGAGAGCGTAGGGCGCTTGCAGAAGGAGAGTGCGTGGAGCGTAGGGGGAAAGAAACCCGCGTAAGGGAGCGACGTGTGTGAGAGCGCGCGGGATCATGCAGGGGAGAGACGCGCGCGGGTGCGCAAGGAAGCACTCATGGGCGCGCAAGGTGGCGATGCGTGCGGGAGCGTGCAAGGAAGAGAAATAGAGGAGCGTGCAACGAGCGCGCAAGGAGGCGATGCGCGCGGGTGCGTGCAAGGAAGGGAAATGGAGGAGTGTGCGAGGAAGCGAACACGCGCGGGAGCGAACAAGGAAGCGAACGTGCGCGGGAGCACTCAAGGAAGGCAACACGCACATGAGCGCGAAAGGAAGAGAACGCGCGCGGGGGCGTGCAAGGAAGGCAACGCGCGCAGGAGCGCGCAAGGAAGGCAACGTGCGTAGGAGCGCGCAAGGAAGAGAACGCACGCAGGAGCGCGCAAGGAAGAGAGCGCGCGTAAGGAAGGCAACGCACGCAGGAGCGCGTAAGGAAGAGACCGCGCGCGGGAGTGCACAAGGAAGGCAACGAGCGCAGGAGCGCGCAGGGAGGCGATGCGCGCTGAAGAGTGCAAGGAAGAGAAATGGAGGAGAGAAAATCCGTAGGGGGATTTCCCGGACGAAGAAGATGAAGACCTTCGAATGAGGCGTCGAAGACGAAGGAGATATTCAAGGAGCTCTTGAAGATCTTCGAGGAAGGAGGAGATGAAGGAGGAAGGAGAGAGAAAATCCGTAGGAGGATTTCCAGAGTAAGGAGAGAATCTCCATTAAAGGGGGGCGGGTCTGAGCCCTATTTATAGGCTTCATGGGTGGTTATGGAGGTTACACGTTATCTGCAGTCCATAACCACCATGATTGTTATCAATAGACAAAATATTATATTTATTTTTATGGGGCTATGGTTTAATATGCATATTAATCTCGTTATATGCAGACTGTTCTATTTTTGGCAACGCATTATCTCCATTACAGGAGATCATGCGGGAGGTACGAGGGTGGTTACCCACGTAACCGACGGCGGCGATCGCGGGAGCGTGATCGGACGGTGGAGACGGGCTCCCTCGGACAGCCGACGAACTTGCTGGCGAACTTGCCGGCGAGGAGGGAGATCGCCGCCAACGGTCGGGAGAGCGGTCGGCGGCCATGCTGGCGGCGGAAAGCGGGAGAGCCGCCGCCGTCACTCCTCTCTTCCTCGAACGTTGCCAACGCCGCCCGCGCGCCCCCGCCCCCCCCCCCCCCCCCCCCCACCCCCCCCCCCCCACCCCCCCCACCCCCCACCCCCGCGCGCACGCACACACACACGAGTGACAGACACGGGCCTCCGACGCTCGTGCCCCGCGCGACAATACCCAGCGGCGGCGAGCTTCGCCGCCCCCGGGGATTCGCGCCTACATAATATAATATAATATAATATAATATATATTTATATAATATATATATATATTATAATATATAATATTATCATATTTGAAAATCTGATAATAAAGTGGAAGTACTGGCGACATGACATAAGTTGGACTCATGAGATTTGAAAATCTAAGTGGTCCTTTATTTTAAAAGATTTGAATTTTTTTGAATGTTTGTTAACTTTAACTAAAAATAATGAGGGTATTATTGATATTGTGATTGTTGCAGCAAATGAGTTTTTTTTTATAAAATAATATAATAATATAATAATTATAATTATATATATGGAGAGAGAAAGAGAGGAGGGGAAGAAGAGAGGAGAGAGGGGGGATGTGCGAAAGAGAGGAAGAG
>CM077158.1:32578739-32660838 GCA_039583875.1 Platanthera guangdongensis
CTAGTGACCAAATGTTTCTAAGCCAAACACTATGCTTCCCATCCTTTGAAACACAACCTTACTCTAGTGGGTAAGAAGGCTTTCGTGATTCAGTCAACCTCCTTTTATCCCAATCCCGGAGGGAAAGGGCTCCACTCTTTAAATAACCTCATTGCCTCAAATTCATTTTAAGAGAGTCTGTGTCTTCAAACAGGTGTGACCATGAAAATCTTATGGTCACTGGAAATACAGATCCAATGTGGCCCTAGCCAAGGTGAGAAGGAGATGAGTCTTTCCATATTGATACCCTGCATAGACATGGTTGTCACCAAAGGATAAAAATCTAGACAAGTCATGCATCAGACCTCTCAGCTTCATAGCTTTCAGCTTATCCATTCTAACATGTCTCAGCCTCTCATGCCAGATAGCAGCGATGTCATTAGCTCTCATCTTCTCAATATAGGAACTTATCAACAACATAAACAAGTCTGTTACTCTACTCCCAACACGAGTGACGTCAGCCTTCACGACTGACACATTTTGAAAAAACATCACTTCTGTCCGGCCGAACAGAACGTGAGACCCAACATCCACTATATTGGTCACCAAGAAGAAGTTTTTCTTCATTCTCGAACATGATATACACTCTTTAATGTGAGTGGACTCTTATCACTGCCTAAAGAGAGTGTACTTCTTTATTGACTGCACACACAGAATTATCAACAGTAATAATAACATCGTTACCTCTGTATGCTTGTAGAGAAGAAAATTTTGACTTGTCCCCTGTGAGATGATGTCCCCACTCTGAGTCAATGATCCAGTCCTCCTGATGGTTGATGGAGGCCAATGCACGAACAGACATTGTCGTCATGAAAGAATTCCCCCATCCACCTTCTTCATCCCTGGATTCAGCTTCTCCTTTTCCTACAGCGTGCCTCGGTTGAAGATTTAGTCTGTAGCCCTTACTGATATGAACAAGCTTGTTGCACTTGTAACACATTGGTCCTCCCTTCGTCCCTCCATCTTGCTTAGGAGCCTTGCTGCTCTCCTGCTGTGATGAAGTAGAGGGACCATCTCCAACATGTATCTTCTTCGTTCAGTCTCATTTTCTTCTTCCCTGAGTAAACAACCTTATTATCTCCTCCAGTGATAGACAATTCAGCCATTTCCTCGCCAAGGTCTACTGCAAAGCCAGCAGATTTTCCAGCTCGAGCAATGATAGCTGATTGACTCAGCCTTGCACAGAAGTAAGAAGGCAACATATTCCTTCAGCATGCAGCAAATAATGTGTCTCTTTAGCTTCGCCTCTGAGATAAGCTCTTTGATACGCCAAAAATAGTTATGCGAATTATCGCAACTGTACGTGCCAGATCAAGTAATAAAGTGTAAATAAAGATCGTTCCCACGGAGAGGCGTTTAATCTAAAGCTTGCAAATACTAGTTACTTTATTTCTTTACATTCAAGGAAATCAAATGAGGTGATTTAAAAAAAGAAAAAGATCCTGAATAAATATTTAAACTAACTAAACTAATGTAAAATACCCTTTTTATTAGTTGGGAAAAAGCAGTCTTGTATTTTTGATTTCCTATGTCTTTTAAGATGATGTTTTAACGAAATATTTTCTAAGATTGTCTGATTATTTTATCCCCCCGTGATTTTAAAGAATAAATTCTTATCTCTCAATATCAAAAAATCTTAATATCAAATATTCCTCCTACTTATCTCTAAATTATGTAGAATAGAGGATATTGCGAAAAGCGAAAATAAAAAATGGCTAGGAAGAAAAGGGAATTTCTTCCTCCCTTCTAAGAAATAGTGGACTTATGAGCACATGCACTTCTCCTCTCTCGAATCTCGAGGCGCAGTATAAAGATAGAAACCCTTAGTTAAGAATTCACACCACTCGTCTCTCGATTCTTGTGGTGCAATAAGATAGCCTTCAAACTAATATTACGCTACCCATCTCTCGATTCTCGCAACATAATAGACGATAGAAGCATAATCCAAAAGTTTCATTTTCAATTTCAAAAGTTCCGAATGGTATGTGAGCGTCCCGAATGGGCGCCCCTGTTCATTTTCATAACTGTCTTCCTTTGAAACGATTCGGATTTTGAAATTCAAATTCGCATACTTGCTGCAACAAATATTCATTTGTTGCAACAAATATTTTGTTGTTCGATTTTCTTCAAAAATTGCTTTGAAATTTATGAGATCTTGTGGTTGCATCGTCCTGAATACTCTATATGCTTAAAATCTGTCACTCAAGTTAATTTATCTGTAACTCCCGTCATAAGAACATGTCAAAACATCATTATTACCCTAACTTAATCATAAATAATAATATATTCATTTATAAATAATTTTTATCAATAATTTCAAAATAGTTAGCCAAAAGGAGACGAATCGACGCACAAGATAACTTCTTTTGTGAAGTTATCACTCTTCCGGGTCCGATCCTAAAATTTTAGCGGCATGGGTTCTTCATCTTCAAAAAGAAGGATGATATTGACAGTTTGCCATGAGTTGCTCTTGCCAAATATTTCTTTAAGAATTATAGCCGAGCAATATTCTTCTAATTGAACAGGTCATCCAAGGCCGTCCAAATCTCAGCAGCTAACCGGCATCCAATGATGAGGTGAAAAGCTCCGGTGAGATTGCCCGCTTCAAAGTGAACTCTGCATTTGCACTCGTTCTCCTCCAAGCCCTCACCGCCTCAGCATTCCCTCTAGGAACAACTACCTCTTGCATGTCGTCTCCACCGACAACCTCTAAAGGTCATCGCCCAGAAGATAACTTTTCATGCACGACCTCCACTTTTTAAAGTTGGTCTGCGTTAGGAGCTCAATTCTCAGGCCTCTTACATTACCAACTTCCATTGTTGTAACTCTGGTCTACTTAAGATTTCCAAAGGACTAACACACATCTGAGGTTGATCACTGTTAACTCCTCTGTCTCTCTGATAACATGTAAAAATTCTGGGAAGCTGAGAAAGGTCGCAGAAACAAATCTAAACCAAGCACAAGTAACCAGAAGCAGTAGAATAATAAGAGTTGTATTAGAATCAACTATCTTTTTTACAATGCAAGACATACATTGCGAGACATGATTTCGCAATGCACCTGATGGAAGAAAAAAATACAAGCAAAAGTAAAACTAGCGGACTGACACCAGTAACCGCCCAAGCCGCCTAACCGCCAAAGCTGTCCTACGAAACTGCCAATGATGTCCGCCAAAACCGTCAAGTCGCCGCCAACAGCCCAAACCGCCCAAACCACCGAACTGTCAGACCGCTTCTCAAGCTGTGCGGACTGCCTGCTTATTGAATGTTGAGTGCAACCCTATCTGCCACTTCTTAGTCACCTGACCGCTGAAGCTAACCGCGAACAAATGCTGATGAACTGGGAAACTGTCTATCCACTGAGAACGAGTGAATTGCCTTATTGAATTGTCCGAGCAAGAAGGCTTCTAAACGCACTAACTGCGACCTGTTCTATTCCACAAACTGTTATCGCAACTATTCCATATTGAGCCTCCAACTAGTCGCCTAGTCGCCCGATACTAGCCACACAGCTTGCACATCACAAGTCAATATTCACTTAGTCGTGCAGTTAACAAAGTCTAACTGTAAGTTCAAAATGTGAGTTTAGTTCTCACTGTTCCCGTTATATAAGACGAGTCGGGGACCCATATTTATAGGCGACCAAGGGAGTGCGGTCACCACCCATAAACGATAGGATAACAGTCTATCATCCAGCAGTTAGCAGCAACAAACCGCACACTAGTGCAGACATCAACACCATACCGCAAAGCAGGTTCGCAACCAGTCAATCAGACGACAAGCTGCGCAACCCATGCGATCTCCGTGAACTAGGCAACAACATAGACTTGGCACATCATGATGACCAAGACTCTGTTTGGCACGTTGGTGGCGATCGTGAACATGGGGGGTTAAATTGTCATTCGATAACGCCCACTTGAAGAACTTCATCCACTTTTATGTTTAAACGGATGAAGTCCTTACGTGGGTGTTAACAAATGACAATTTAGCACACATGTTCACAACCACCACCACCGTGTCAAACGGGCCTCAAGTCCACAAATCCAGCAAACTATGGTAATTGACCGCGCGGACAGACCACATCGAACTCAGCGATTAACCTCTGCTATTCGTGCTAGCCGTGCGGCTTCCACGCGAACCAAAGGACCCGCCTCCTCTGCGGACTCCGCGGAATCACAATCTAGACCGCAAGCCGCGGTTAGCTCCTCTAACCGCCAGGTTACAACTCCAGGGTGCATGCTGAGACAGACCGCAGGGAAAGAACATTACCCAGAACCCGGCTATCTACCAACATCTAACCGCGTTAACCAGCAACGATTACTGCGGTTTGCGCGGTCTGCCTTCCTCAGACCGCCCACTTCGACTTCAACAATTTCCACAAGTGAGATTATGACACAAGATATGCACAATGACAACAAAGGATCCGTATAGCCAAGCCTACTATAGTGGGATAAAGACTTGAATGTTGTTTTGCTTTTCAAAAAGTTGGAAGGTTCACTAATTTTCAAAGGGACTTAAAACAAGAGTGATTGCAGGAATAAAACTTTTTTTACTATCACCGCCATCACAAACGCAAACTCTGGCTTCAGGACAATATCCAATGTGAAACACCTATAATTTAGGTTGCGTTTGACGCGGCTTATCGCGACTTAGAGTTCATTTGGTAGAACGGTTGCGGTTGTAAAAAAAGATGTTGTAAATGTAGATTTGTAAATTGAGATGTTGAAAACTGGTGGTTGCAAATGGAGATCTGTTTGAATAGTATGCGTTTGTAGCTGTTCAAAAGAGAAAACTGTTTGATAATACTGCGGTTGAAAATTTTTTTCTTTTAATTATTATATATCTTTATCTATATAATAGAAGTAGTTTTGAATTCACCAATTGTTCTAGTCAAGCAAACCCAATCCATACAATCTTCCAAATGAAAACCCATCAACAAGACAGGCAAAGCCCAAGCCGGCCTGCTAGCCAAGCAAACCCGCGAAACCAAGAGTTTTCAGGCAACAGTTGTTCTAGGGAAGCAATCAATATATACCAAAAAACACAGTCCATATAGGCGATGTGGGACTAAATCCCGCTTGTGATTACTACAATCCCAGGCGGGATTAATCCGCCTAATTAGGCGGGATTAAATCCCGCCTATGTGAGGCGGGATTAAATCCCGCCTGCTTAGGCGGGATTAATCCCGCCTGCTTAGGCGGGATTAATCCCGCCTGCTAGGCTGGATTAATCCCGCCTAAGCAGGCGGGTAGGCGGGATTAATCCCGCCTAAGCAGGCGGGATTAAATCCCGCCGATGTGAGGCGGGATTTAATCCCGCCTCTGATAGGATATTTTTAAAATATTTTTTAATATTTAAAATATTATATTATAATATATTTATATATAATATTTTTATAATTTTTTTATATTTATTTTAAATATTATATTATAATAATATTTATATAATTTAAAAATAAGTTATGCTCTCCTCCAAGGGCGCAGCCCGCCGGGGGGGGGGGCGCAGCCAGGTGCGGGCGAAGCCCGCCGTCACGGGCCGGGTACTGTGGCGCGTAGCCATAAGGCGCGAGACCGTGTCGGGCACTATTATATATATATAAAAATAAGTTGTGCCCTCCAAGAGCGCAGCCCGCCGGGGGGCGGGCGCAGCCCCGGGGGGCGGGCGCGGCCAGGTGATGACGAAGCCGCCGTCACGGGCCGGGTACTGTGGCGCGTAGCCATAAGGGCGGAGCCCCGTGTCGGGCACTAGTGTGTATGTATGTATGTATGTATATATATATATATATATATTAAACATGATCGCGGGTACCGGGAAAGAAAGGTTGGAGGCCGACGCCGCAGGAGTCGCAGGGACCGGGACCGAAGGAGGTGGTCGCGGTGCCCTAGCACTCTTCTTCCTTTCGCCTTCGGAAAACGCGATAAACCAGAGTGCGGGCCTCAGGTTTCGGCACGCGATGTTTTGAACCTGGGAGAAACGTCGGGCAGAATGAAACGCTGACGAAAAAACAAACGGATAAAAACCCAACCCTCCATTTCGGCCAAACGGAACGCCGCCAAAAAGCTCAAACAAACATGACCTTATTTGCTCCGGCGAGATTAGACAAAAATGTAATTGTCATATAAAAATCTTATACCCCAAACGAGTTTTTTTTATAACGGTAGTAACATTTGTCTTCCCAAACATACATTTTATGACAATGACGTTTTTGTCCAATCTCACCGGAGCAAATAAGCTGCAATAAGCCGCGTCAAACGCAGCCTTAGTGATTATAGTGATTACATACACAGGAATATTTTATTTTTAAACACCTGTTCTTATTGAATAATTATTATTGATACATAGGCAGGAAAGGCTGCTGCAATAACTATTCCTTCCATTTTTACAAAGCTTTGCACGCCAAATGATAATATAATATATGTGCCGTATAATTTTACCGTGCTGCAGGTATTTAAGAAAAGTATAATTTTTATCAATATCAACAAAAGCTAAACGCCAATTTCCATAATAAAATATGTTGATTCATAGAGATTCTGAAGCTTCTGATACTCGCTCAACAGTTGAGTAGATATTCTGACACGTTCACATTCTACAGAGCTAAAAAAACATCAAGACCTGCAGTTGCTCCATTGACAGCCACAACATTTCGGGGAGAAAATACAGAGGAAGCCCTTCAAAGATCCGATCAGCAAATTCAGAGTTTCTTCAACGAGATAGTGATGTGAGCAATCACCCCCGAGCTCCATTTACTCGGGCGCACTCGTAGTGCTCGTCAATGTTTTCGACGAAGAAGAAGCCAAACCCCCCGTCCCTGGACGATGAAAGCGAATTTTCAAGATTCGTGGTCCCAGTTCCATTGGGAAGTATGGCGCACGACTTGCTCCCATCACACGACAAGCTCGATCCCGCCTCCTCGATCTCATGAGCCCAGTAGCTTTCAATTTCCGAGGAAGGGGGGTAAGGCGGGCGGAGGCGCAACGAGAGGTCGCATTCCGTGCGAGGTGATAGCTCGCCCGTCTTCCTGACCGCGAATTCAGCTGAGAAAACTATATCGCCGGCGCCATTACACCGAACCGAAGGCCTCGCTACGCCAACATCACTCAAAATCGTTTCTTCCTGGCGGATCACGCGGGACTGTAACAGAGAGTTAGGAGTGCAGTGTCCTTCCCCATAGTACAGTGGATATACACGGCACAAGTTAGGCCAGATGTCGGGCTCCTTCGGAAGGGGCACACCCCGAACGATGCAAGGAAACTCATTATTTGAATTATCGACGTTAGAGGGCATAAATTGAATCTCGGACGTGTTTTTTGATCCAAACACAGGTGGAGGACTATGGATATGGCCGGCTTGCGCTGGCAACATGGGAGGCAGCATCCTTGTGGAAGAACCTTGATGGGCATTGTTATTATTCTCTTGAGATTTCTGAGAAGGATGAAGTGTTTCCTTCAAGTTGGGAGTCAGATAAGAAACTGGATTGCTGTGGCGTTGACTTCTGGATGCTCTTCTAGGAATGCAGCCCAAATTGAGTGCAGCTGAGATCAGGAGAGAAGAACAAAATAAATCATGTTATTGTATGATCTTGTTATGCACTTAGGTGATTAGTAAAATTAAGTACAAGGAAATACAAATTCCTCCCTTCATTTATGTACATCAGAAGTAAATAGAATCAAATATCACGCTTCATAGTTTTCGAACAGCGCATTTGGTTGCTGGTTGACAATCCGTGCGTGAAATAAAAACATTATATTTGAAGTTTTCAAGAGATATTCAGAGAAGATTCAGCTCAATGTTGGCTTCTAACCATATGAGATTATGAATAGATTAACTTTCATGTTATTTTCAAAATGTTTTATCTTCTAGCAATCAAATGAACCCTAAGCTAAATCACAAGTAATCGCAAGTGCTCTACTAAGGCTGTCTTCCATAAAGGAAGCACGCGAAGATTCTTTGGAAAAAAAGCTAGATAATGGAAGCTAGCATATGAGATAGACAAGTAGAAGCATTATAAAAAGGTCGTTGACATTCATAGACCAAAAATGACTATACGCACCCCATTACTAAACAACATTTATTTGTTTTTGAAGCCTCTTAAGCCTAATAATCACAGACCTAGCTTCTCGGCCACCGGCCACTGTTCACGTGTACGCCTCCTTCGCCGACCTCGCTCACTCATCCAGTCGCCCGCAGCTCCTCCATGCTGAACACTTTGAAAGCCGACAACGTGTCCCTACTGCCTCTACTCACATTCCCTGCAAGAAAATACCAAATGCCTATACGATCAAGAAATATAGAGAACAGAGAAAGTAGGGGCGGTCGGAGAGAACGTATTGAGATCCTTCGACTCCAGAATGGAGGATTTGAAGGATACCGAGCACATGCGAAGAAATTTTTTTTGACCGGCGAGCTCTCATTACTCACAGATCAAGGAGTTTCAGGAATTGTTTAAAGTGGGAAGCAACTTTTAGTACATCTAGAATCCAGCTACAAGCATATCACTCCATTGAAAGAGATTAATGGTAAAAAGATGAAAAAGAACTCAGTTGAAAACAAAAGCGTGAAATCTCTTTTTCATTAGGGTAAGTACTATGGCTATTTATAGCCTACGCGATACTTTCAATATTACAACACTACTCAAGATTGATAAAAAATATTCACCAACCCCATCTTGTTACAACTCCCGATCATGTCCTCTGAACTGAGTCCCTTGGTTAAGCAGTCAGCAACCTGACCCTTGGTCAGGACGTGAATCAATTCTAGTAGCTCACTATCAAGCTTCTCCTTAATAAAAAATATATCAATCTCTATATGCTTGGTGCAATCGTGTTGGACTGTATTATTTGTGATACAGATAGCTGACTGACTGTCACATCACAGTTTCATCGTATCTCCTTGATCCAGCTTCAACTCCACAAGCATCCCTTTAAGCCACAGGAGTTCTGCAATCCCTACTGTCATGGCTCTGTACTCCGCATCTGTTGTTGATCTAGTCATTACCGACTATTTCTTGCTCATCCATGAGACCAAGTTGCCTCCCACAAATATGCAATAGCCTAAAGTAGACCTCCTATCATCCGCACAGCTTGCCCAGTCAGAGTCGCAATAGCTTTGAATCCTCATATGATCATTCCTTCTGAAGGTCAGCCCCTTTCCAGGATCACTCTTCAAATATCGCGAAATCTAGTACACTGCATCCATATGACCCTTCCTCGAGTCATGCATGTAGCGACTCACCACACTCACAGAGAAGGAAATGTCTGGGTGAGTGTGGCTCAAATAGATCAACTTCCCAACTAGCCTTTGGTATATTTCCCAATCTACCGGTTCTCTGTCCTCTGCACCCAGTTTACACCTCTGATCGATTGGCGGCGCAGCAGGTTTGCACTCCAACATCCCAGTTTCAGTGAGGAGGTCCAGTGCGTATTTCCTCTGAGAAAGGACCATCCCCTCTGCTTCATACACAATCTCAATCTCAAAGAAATACCTAAGAAGGCCCTGGTCTTTCCTCGAACTCCTTTCCCAGAGCCCCCATGAGCCTGTCAATCTCCTGCTCATCATCCTCTGTAATGATCATGTCGTCCACATACACCGCAAGCATGGTGATGTGAGACCTTCATTATGCCTGGAAAAAAACCGTGTGATCTGCATTGATCTGGTGATACCCCATCCCAATCATTCTGTCTGGAAAAAACTGTGTGATATGCATTGACCTTCATTCTGCCTGCAACACATCCCTCCAGAGGCATGATAGTAATTCACTCATAGTCGTTCTAACTCAGAGGCGTACTCCTGCACCATTTTCTCCCCCTGAATAGTGCCATCAATTTCTCTCTTTACCAGGAAGACCCGCAGAGTGTTCCCCACACCATCATATGTGTTCTTCAGCTTATGTCAAACCTCCATGACTGTCTCAAGGCCATCTACCGTGGCGGCAATCAATGGGACAACCAAGCTAAGAAGCCACATAAACACGGTCATATGGGTCGACTCCCACTCATCTCCAGCCGAGTTCTCTGGTTTCTTCAACACCCCCGTCAAGAAGCCCCCAACTTGTTTTGCTGCAAGGATTTTCTTCACACGGCGTGACCAACTCAGGTAGGTCATCGATCCATCAAGATTCAGATCAATCAGTGGAAGTTCCAACTTCGTCGGCCGTTGTGATGAACCCAACATCCTCAATAATGTGGTCAACTCATCCGGGCCCAACATCTTGAAAACGTCAGCCATCGTTCCTTCCTTCAGTGCTATGGATCAACTTCCTCACTGATCACTGCATCCCGTTCGATATCAACAAATGCATCAGTCTGCCCTGGATCTGATCACCCCATCCTGAGAGACGCTAGGATACAGATGTGCGGTTGTTAAAGGGGCGTTCAAGACCCGCTAGATGCGGAGGATGCGACGGCGGCAGCCTCTAGAGATGGCGGCAGCCTCTGGAGATGGCGGGAAGCGTCTTCCCACAGCCTCTGGATGCGATGGCGGCAGCCTCCGGAAACTGCAGGAGCGTCATTCCGGCAGCCCTAGAGGTGGGGGGCCTCCGCCGAGTGACGATCCGGCGGCGAAATCAGGAGGGAATCACGGGCAGAATCAGAATCTGCGCTGGCAGCAGCGGGAGCGGGAGTCGCGAACGCGCTGGAGACGGGAGTCGCGGAAGACAACGGGAAGAGCCGCATTTTTCCTTCCCCTGGCTCGGATACCATGTTGAAAACAGAAGCATGAAACCTCTTTTTCATTAGGGTAAACACTATGGCTATTTATAACCTACACGATACTTTCAATATTACAACAAAATCAATAGAAGGAAGCAACATTCAGAACATCGTCAATTTTTATTTTTGTTAGTGATAAGTGGTAGAGTAAGGGGGAGAATAAGAATAAGGCATTGGATTGGATTGAGGTAAAGTTCAGATTTTATTTTTGTTAGTGCTAAAATATTCAAGTTGTTCTGATTTTTGGAATTAAATCAATGTGAATTAGAAGAGTTAAACACATAATTTGTGAAGGACTCCAAAAGGAAAACAACGAACCTTAAATGTATGACCAAATTATGGACAAAATAAAGACTTCAAACTGCAGGAAAACAAAAATAAATAAACAATATTGACAAAATATGTGATTAGATTGCTAAGAATTATTTAGAAGTTTTAAGACAATTTTTTGATCTTTTGAAAAAATAAAATTAACATATGTAAGATATTAAGAGTCTGTTTGGCACGGCGGTGGCAGTCATCAGGTCATGAATGTGATAGTTATGACTTATGAACCGGCGTTCATGAACACCTGACCATACCAAAGAAACTCCATCCACTTCTATGTTCAAAATTGGTTTTCTATCTTTGTTGTGGTCATTACATTGTCATGCCAAACACATTTTATGACGGTAGCATTTTTGTCCAAACACACCGAAGTAAAAACGCGGCTCCAAACGAACCCTAAATCAAAAAGGTAAAGAGCGACACAATGTCTATGAGACATGAGATTGATCATCATGGACAATCAATGCAAATAGTCTTGGGAGTCGAATAATGGCTGGTGTAAATGTGTAATAGGAGTAATGGCCAAAATATTAGGGATTAATGGAGTCAATGGTTGTTATCGCATGGTGGTAAGAAGTCCACATAGGTTAAGTTGAAAAGTAGGTCAGAATTTCTCCTGTAAAAGGTATTTGAAGAATTTTAAGACAAAATCAGAAGAATGAATTAACATAGTAGTAGGTATTGGAATCAGTAAGACAAGTATTGTCAATTCAGAGCTCTGATCAAGAAGTTATAATCAAATTATGGAAATGTCATCATGCAGAAAATAAGTTGATCTTTGTTCAAAACTGAGAAGGGGAGCCTTGGTGCAGCGGTTGAGGTGTTTACGTGTGACTTTGAGGTCACAGGTTCGAGTCATGGGACCAACCTCTTGTAAAAATGTAGGGTAAGGTTTGCCTAAATTTCACCTTTGTGGTGGGACCCTTCCTTGTACCCTTGCTGTGCGGGAATGCTTTGTGCACAGGGCTTCCCTATTTTTGTTCAAAACTTAATGCGGTCTAAATGAGGTGGGAAGTCATGGATGAGGCGACAGCTAAATGGGGATAGTTCACCTCATTTTGTCTATAGGTCATGCAATGTTACCTTAAACTCATTTACAAACTACTTAGGCATACATCCAGTAAAAATAAAAATGCATACAATAGCACCCACCACAATTACAAATTATGTCACCAAACATGATAAAAACTGACATAAATAAAAATACAATCACTACTTCCCTGGAGACATACATTTAGACATGGATGAAAGATGAAATTATACAAAATGTAGTTGAGGCCTAATTTCGACAATGATGGTCCCACATCAATAACAATACTCAAGTTTTTTCAAGCCAAAGTAAAAGACTATGTAAAATGATTGGAGCATAAATGTAATACCTAAAAACATTTAGTTTTAGCTAACAAGAAAAGAGGTGAAATTTATAATTTCCATGAACCTTGTTTTTTTTATTGCAAGTGGGTATAGACATCCACATTTTCTTGAATATAAACTAATGTTCAATGTGGTGTAGCATTTTACGATCAAGCGTTTACACCTAGATTTCATGAATGGTCTAGAGAACTTGCCTAAATTCTCATAAGAGTGCGGCCAAATTTTTACACCTAAGTCAGTGAACTCATCAAGTGCGAGTCACAACAAACACACCATTTTATTTAAATTAAGGATTCATTAAGAGTAAAATTGAACTTATTATCCTTGCAACATCATACTATCAAAATTCTTGGGGAGGAATTTTATGATGGTACTCCTAGTTGACTAATTACTTAATTTGCCTGGCTAAACCTATTTTATGGGAGGCATAAGGTCAAATATCATCATTAGCAGCCTATATTTAAGCACCCACTCCCACCTACACCCCTACACCCGTACACCCTTGATGTATCATTCTCATATTTTTTATAAATTGGGTTAGTTAGAAGGAACTACTAAATTCATATCTGACCTTGCAAAATCCAAGGATATTATTTTATCATTTAGTAATAATTTTACAAAATTGTATTAGAAGAATATGTTCACCTTTTCCAATATAGATCTTATTTTTTCCTCTAGCTATTGCAGTTTGGTAATTACAATGTAGATACACATAAGACTTTGCCTTTAACCCAAATGTGAATATTAGATAAGAGATTTTTAAGCTATTCTGCTTCAGCTCCATCCTTCTTCAAGGTAAATAAACACATATTTTATAGTGGATCGAGTTTTACTACTCTATGTAGTAGACTTCCATGAGACAACTCCACTGCCTGCAGCAGTAAGATTTATTCGCTTGCGGATTTTTGTTACGGGTCCACGTTAGGGGAGAACATACCACCACGGAGATGTGAAACTTCAATTTTTTTCCCGCATAGTACTTTTCTAGATATCCTTTGTTATGGGCCGACTCGGACGTTGTCGGAGTGGCCGGAGGAGTGGTCGTGGTCGGAGGAGTGGTCGTGGTCGGAGGAATGGTCGTGGTCGGAGGAGTGGCCGGAGATGGAGATGACAGTGACAGAAATACTATGGAGTCTTGACCGCGTCTGCCTAAGCAAGGCGTGCGCAAGAGAGAGAGCTTCCAAGATCTCTTTTTAAGGTTAAGAAAATAGACTTAACTTTTATTAATACAAGATCTCAAGCATACATAAGCCCTTATATAGGCTTACAAGAGGGCAACATCTCAGACTAAATGTGGCACGAAGCGACATAACGACATAATATAATAACGACACAACACGAGATAACCTATGCTAGATTCGATGCAAATAAAGACCCGACACTTAACAATACATAATAAAACGCGATGAGAAATACATAATATGACTCAATCATAATGGGGCGTGATGCCCATAACATCTCCTCTGTCATTCAAATCGACCACAAGCTCGAAAGAGGCTTGTATTGCATTATTGCTTGATCATCTAGCTCTTTCATTTCCGGTCAGAATAACTTCGGGTATCGTGGTGCGAAAGCGGAGGCTGCATCGAGTGGCAGGACGTCCATGATGGCAGGTAAGATGGTAATGGACGGTCAAAATGAGGTGTCTGTCGGTTGCGGACAGTCGAGACAGTGATAGCTTGGGCAGAGAAAGAGCGGCGGCAATCAAGAATGATGGCGTTGACTTAGGGTTGGTCGATAGAAGAAATGAATCTGGAGGAGACGACAGAGCAGGTGGCCGTAGGAAAAGTGATGAGGTGTCGGTCGAGCAGAGGCCGTCAAAAGAGGCGGCAAGGTAACAACAACATAGGCTAGGGGAGGCGGTGGAATGACGATTAATTGTTTATTTTTGTAGGCGACAATCATGTCGGTGAGTAGGGTGATGAGGGCGGCGCCGAGACGATAAATCTCAAGCCACGTGGTGTTGAGTGAAAGTGTGGAACTAATATCTTAATTAATTAACTACCTAATTAATTCACTAGAAGAATTAATTAAAATAATCAATAAATTAAGAAATACCCTAGCCCGTGAATAGGGCTATTGCGGAGTGGGCTCGAGGAGGAAATAGGCGTGTGACGGTCTGCTCCTTGATGGAAAGTGCGGGCAGCTCGCAAAATTGAAAGGACGACATGTGGGCTCGAGACGGAGAGTACATGGCTCAAAATCGTCAAGCGTGGTTGCTGGTACCGAGGAAGCAGCGGGCGAACAAAAGGAGCATCGTCAGATAGAAGGACTTCAAATGAAGATGATGGAGGTGTCGATTGCGTGCGACGATCTCGTTGGTGAGGGAGCTCGTGCAATTGATTGCGTACGACGATCAGAGAAGATGATTCCATGACAACTTGGCGTAGGAGGATTGATCGTCGGAGGAGGGTGATCTCGCAGGAGGTTGTTTGGTGTTCCACAACAATCGAAGACAGAGGAGGGAGATGTCACACGTGCGTAGAGGAAGAAGGATGAAGTCGGCTTGCTCTTGGGAAGGAAATGTTGTAGTCGTTGAAACAAGGGGGTGCAGTAGATGCTAGTTGACGTGTATCGGCGAAAGAGGACTGAGAGCTCTGATACTAATTTGTTATGGGACTACACGGAGGTTGCCAGAGGAATAGCCAAAGGTGGAGATGACGGTGGCGGAGATACTACAGAGCCATGATTGTGGCTTCTTAGGTGGGGCTTGCTCAAGAGAGAGAGCGTCCAATATCCCATTTTAGGGTTGATGAAATAGACTTAACTTTCATTGATAAAACATCTCAAGCATACATATGTCTTTACATAAGCTTACAAAAGGGCATGAATATAATATGACGCCTCAGACTAAATGTGACACAACGAGACATAACAATATAATATAATTACGACACAACACAAGATAACCTATGCTAGACTCGTTGTAAATAAAGACCCAACATTTCACAATGCATAATAAGACATGATAAGAAATACATAATACGACTCAGTCATAATGGAGCGCGACGCCCATAACATCCTTCTTGGCATTTGTACTTGCATATGATGTTAACATGGGTGAGAGACATTTTTAAAATATACGAAAATTTTCCCCATCACTATTTAAATGAGTACGGATTAATGCATGGGCAAGTAAGACCTAACTTCTAAACTCTCTTCCTTCTCATCTTCTTCTCCTTCTTCTCCCTTTAGCTGATAGATGTGCCTCTCTCAAATTGATGTGGGTGAGTTGAGCTCATCTCCTCAACGGAAGTACCTTTCCCCCACCCCTTCCTACCCCACCATTGAGAAAACTAGGTCAAAAAGTGTCGGGTGGATCTCCTCCACAATTTCTCCCTCCAATGACAACTTACCCAATCTCAAGCGGGAGGTAGTAATAAATTTTACAGTCTTTATAATATCTAACTCAAATATCCAATTTGTATCATTATACGGTTATACCCTTTAAGCGCAGAGGGATACCCAAGTCCCAACACAAAACAATACATAATAATTTTGTCATTCACAAATATTTAAGTAATATTAAATCAATCCACAGATACTTGTCTTAATTTATTTAAAACATGTTACAAGAATGTTCTTGGGACTTGGATATACATAATCTCTGTTTATTAATTTAGTTGTCAATATCAATCTGCTTCTTTTAAATATTTCATATCAAATTAAGAGAGATGATATTTAGTGTTTTAGTTACATCATGATTATGGTTAAATACACATATTATCAATATAAAAACAAGCAATCACCTCGTATTAAAATTCTCCATTTTTCTACTAAATGCGTGCTTCAGTTTCATAAATCTCATAATAATTTGAGATCATAATGTTAAGAAGTTTTTCATGTCACTGATTTAGAGTTTGTGTAAAACCATATATGAACCTAAAGAGTTTACACTCTTTTTTCAAGCCAACACAAAAAAATTGATGGCTGCTCCACATAGATTTATATATAGTTTATAAATAGACGTTAAGAAAATATGAACTCTTATAGATGCAGTTATAACAACAGGACGGTAAGTGTCAAAATAATTTAAATTATTTTTATTACATTACTTAGCTGCTAGAAGGGAGCCTTGGCACACAAGTTGAGGTGTTGCCATGTGACCCTGACGTCACAAGTTCGAGTTTTGGAAGCAGCTTCTTGCAAAAAATGCAGGGTAATATTTGCCTACATTCACCCTTGTGATAGGACCCTTCCCTTAACCCGCACTGTGCAGTGATGCTTTGTGCACCAGACTGCTCCCATATTATTTAACTGCAAACCTAAGCTTTAGATTTATGAATTGAGCCACCAGTTTAAAATTTTTTCCTTAAAAATTTATTTTCATCACATGATTTAATCCCTAGAAATAAATCTGCCCAATTCACAAGTATGATCAAATATTGATTATTGATTATAGTAAATTGCAAGGAGATCTCAAACCTATTACTAAAGTGTTGTTGTTGTTGTTACTGCAACGGTTTTTGCATTTTTGCAGTACATTTGATTGTTGTTGTTGTTGCATCTGTTTTTGTATTTTTGCACTACATTTGATTTAGCCTTGAGTAATATGTGAATTTACTTTATGAACTGCAACATTAGACTAGTAAAATATACTAATTGATGTGGGCACCCTTAATTTATAGGGATATCGAGCAGAAAATAGCCGGGATCCCTTCCCCCCCCCCAACTAATTTAGTGGGGGTCATGGGGGGCCAAGTGAGGTTGACCAAAGTCAACCTCACTAACCCAATTGTGGGAACGGACCCAACCGCCGCGCGCATCCGCACGCAGCCGAACTGCCACAACACCAGCCTCCAACCGGTCGGCTGCTGCTCGGTCGGCCGCCGCACAAGCGGGCGCCAGTGCGCTATCGCGCCCAGCGCGGCCGCAAGGCCGAGCGACCGGCCGGCGGCTGGGCCAACCGGCCGTCGCGCAGCCACATGGCCGCGTGGCCGCGGCCCTCGCGAGGTCGCGAGCCCGAGCAGCCGCCTCGACCATGTGGCCACTTGGCCGCACGACCACGAGGTCGTGCAACCGGCCGAACGAGCGGGCACTGCGCACGCAGCGGGCTGCCTGCTCGGCCGCCGCCACGGTCAGCCACGCTGCCACTCAGTTAGCCTCTCGGTCGCCTGCTTGGTCGTGCCCAACCGATGGGGAGGCCAGCCGCACGGCCGGTCTCTCCGCAGACCAACCCTTACAGGCCGGGTCCCGGAGACATCATCCCCTTTCGTCTCCTTCGTCGGTCCCCCACCGTCCGATCGCAGCCATTCAATCTCCACCGTTCAATAACCACGTAACCACCTTGTGTAACCACTCATTATGAGGGGGGTGGTGCATATAACCAAAATAATAGTTGATGTGCGCATAGTAAATCCCTCAAAAATATGTGACATAAAATATAAGAAAGTGGTTTGAAAATAGCACATAAAGCAGTTATGGTGTGCGGATAGCCGCAGAAGCAACATAACCACCCCGAAAACCTATAAATGGGACCTCATGGCAGCTCCCTTGAAGGTTTCCTTGCGTCTTCGAAGAGTCCTTCGAAGATCTTCGTGCGTCATCGAAGTTCTTCGATCACCCTCGAGCGCTCTTGCGCCCCCTCCACTTTGCGCACGTTCCACCCCGCGCACGTTCCACCTTGTGCACATTCCATATGCATCAAACACGCTCTGCGCACATTGCGCCCTCAAGTCAGTAGCAAGCCATCCAGTTGACAGCAAGCACTCCAGTCAGCAGCAAGCCCTCCAGTCAGCAGCAAGTCCTTCAGTCCGCAGCAAGTCCTCCAGTCAGCAGCAAGCCCTCTAGTCGGCAGCAAGTTCTCTAGTCAACAACAAGTTTTCCGCTCCATACTCCACTGTGCGCAACAAAAGACAAGCAGCAGACCAGAAGATGCGCAGAGCGCGCTCCTCCAGCCTCTAAGTTGTAACTGAAGAATTCAGAGCGTACAAAGCACAACGCTCTCCTCTGTGTAAGAAGAAATATTTACCTCCGCGAGCGGTGACCTGTCACCCTCGGTGCCCTTCTCTCTCCCCCCAACATTTGTAACAAGAGGCGGCATGTCGCCCTATGTTTCTCTGCCAAAGCTCTGTAACAACAGAAGAAGATAGTGGAAGTTTGGTAGGCACAACCCCGGCCACGAGGTTTTTCACCCTTTTCCGGAGTTTTCCACATTAAAAAAAATCGTTTTGCCATCCGTCTCCATTTTACATCGACTCTTTGTGCGCTCAACCGCTCCCCGAGCTAAGACGGTTCAATTTATACTGCTCTACTAAGGGCACATCGAGTTTGGCCGCAACAGTTTGGGACCATCTGTGAGAAAAGTGTTCCCAAATCCTGCAAAAACCTTCTGATAACAATACTCGCCTAATAGTCGTACTCATGACTAACAACAATGGAGAAGGCAAGTGCACATGCACCCTGTGAGAGCCTATCCAGAGAATTCGCCAATCAATCCTCCAGCAATACACCTGACAACAACACAACTGCTCAAAGAAGTTGTCGTCGTGCGGCTCCCGACCCTAGGAGAAAGCATACGACAGATGAAAGAGCATCAAACGGAGATGTTTGCGCTCCTAAGGAACAGAGCAGCGTCACGAGCTCATAATCCTACCCCCGAACAAGGCAGTACACCTCCGCCAGCTCTGGATCGCGCTCTGGTCGAGCAATTTGCCCACGAGTGTCGCATGCCTGAAGAAGAGCTCTCTAACGCTACCAACTCAGTGCGCTCAGTCCGTCTGATCGGAGAACCTGAAGCTGAAGCTCTGCATCCCCATTACCTCCCAGAAGCAGCAAGCTTCGAGCACACGATTAGAAGGCTCACTCACGAAGAAATTTGCGGCATGATCGTCGAAGAATGCGGACAAGTTGAGCAACGGCCCACTTTGGCCCGCCGCCCTCTTCATCAGTGCTCACCATTAGCAACAGAATCTCATCAACAACAATTCGAATGCAGCCTAAAAAGAAAGAGGAAACACGATCCACCAAAGGTACCTAAGAGGAATGACAGGCCTCGCGATGACTCCCGCCGAGACGGAGGGTATCACCACCATCAAACCTTCACTCTACTCAATACCTCGCGAGCAGAAGTATTGCTCACCATCTGCGATCATCCTCTCTTCAGGGGCCAAGGACTCTCACCCAAACTCTGGAGACCAATCCAAGTACTGCAACTATCATCGGAATTTTGGGCATAAAATAAAAGATTGTTCACGACTAAAGGCAGAAATCGAACGATTTGTTCGCCTAGGGCTCCTTGGATTTTTTTTGCAAAAAGAGACCCGAATCAACCTGTCTAGAATGAGTCCACATGGCGACAATCCCCATGGCAACTGTCCAAGAGGAGAAACTTGTTCTCCACTCGTAGAATGTCAATGATACTCAATATTTCTACTTGTATCTCACGTTGTAAGCATCCATGTAACAAGACACGAGTTTCCTACCGGGTGCACAAACAACAAGTGTCATTTTCAATTTCATTGAATGCTTTACGATCATATCATCAGTGTTCGGAAATTCCAAGTGGAGACTCCGGCCTCTTCCAAACAGAGTGTTTAGATATCCCAAGCGAAGACTCTGGTCTCTCCAAACAGAGTATTAGGACATCTCAAGCGGAGACTCTGACCTCTTCCAAACAGAATGTTCGGATATCCCGAGAGGAGACTCCGGCCTCTCCAAACAGAGTGTTCGGATATTCCAAGCGTAGACTCCGGCCTCTCCTTACAGAGCGTTCAGATATCACAAGCGGAAACTCCGACCTCTTCCAACAGAGTGTTCAGATATCCCAAGCAGAGATTTCAACCTCTTACAACAGAGTGTTCGGATATCCCAAACAGAGACTTCAGCCTCTTCCAAACAAAGTGTTCAGATATCCCAAGCGGAGACTCTGGTCTCTCTTTACAGAGTGTTCGGATATCCCAAGCGGGATCTCCGACCTCTCCAAACAGAGCGTTCAGGTAATTTCAAATGGAGACCTCAGCCTTTCCAAAGGACCCAACGTCCATCGGGGCCAATCGCCTAGTGACCTCCCACTACCACGACTCGAAGATCTGCCATTCTCCATTGTAGTAGGTCACGACACCGTCGGGGCTTGTCCCCCTCACGGTTGCCCACGGTTCGAAGGTCTCCCCTTCACTGAAGCTTTGGGGCTAGTCCCCAATTGACCACCCACTACCACGGCTCGAAGGTCCTCCCTTCACCATTATAGCAGGTCACGGCACCGCCAAGGGCCTGCCCCCCCCCCCCTCCCTCCCTCACGGTTGCCCAAGGTTCGAAAGTCCACCCTTCACTGAAACTTTGGGGCCAGTCCCCTTGACCTCTCACTACCACGACTAGAAGGCCCACCCTTCGTCCATATAGTAGGTCACGCTACAGCCAATGAAAACCCGCGGCACGGTTGCCTTGACCTCTCACTGCCACGACTCGAAGGTCCGCCCTTCGTCCTTATAGTAGGTTGTCGCCCCGTCAAGGCCTTATCCCCACGCAGTTTGCGCTAAAAAACTTAACAACAAATCAAAGTCGCACATAATACAACAATGACAACACCACAAAGACTAAGTCATTATACAAGTAATGTCACAAGCTGGAATCCACAAATAACTATGCAACCAATAAAAGCGTCTGGGGCACTACAACAAACAGTACAAATACACATATAAACTGCACATGTATGTACAAAGGTACAAAAATGAAGGTGTTACTCCTCGACGTCAACAACAGAGCATTCATCCTCAGAAAGATCTCCAGCACCGAGCCCAGCATCATTGCAACCTCACGTCCGCGCAACCATATGGAGGGTCTTTGTCATCCCCCGCTTAAAGGTCATCTTGCGCTCATCCTCTAGTAAGGGCTCCACCTCCTTGGTCATGACGACTTCACGGATCTCCTCTGAAAGCAGGGAATACTCCTGCATGTAGACAAGGGAGTCCTTATACCCAGTGACTCCCACAGCCTTCGGCTCCTCGACGGCCTGCTCCAGCGAGGAAAGTCTCTCCACCTAGGTCCTCAGAGATCCCAGCTCGGTGTCCTGGCGGGGCACATCACCCTGCGGATCCTCCAACAGGCGGACCGTCTTCTGAACAAGAGCCATCTCAGAACTAAGCTCCTCCAGCGACCCCTCCAGCTCGGCCTCTATTTGTCGAAAGCGACATATGTCGCGATCCCGCCTCGCCCTCGAGTTAGATAGGGAGATCTTCACCCCGCGAAGCTCCTCCTGAAGTGCAAATTACCCGTCCTTCAGGCCCACGTAGCAGTTGTTCCACGTGAGAGCGATGTTGGCTTGAACTCCGATCTGCAAAAGAATGAAGAAGTTATATTCTGTTCAAACAACAAACGAACAAAAGCAAACGTGTTACACTCGCCGCAGCAGTCATAGCCTTGAGAGCAGAGGAAATCTACCTCGTCTTCCTGGGTGGCGGCACAAAAGCGCCCTCGGGTGGGGGGTGGGGGGGGGGGGGGGGGGGGGTGGGGGGGTGGGGGTGGGGGGGGGGGGGGTGGGAGCCCAGGACCTCAACATCAGGATCAGCAGTCACGACGTCCGCTTAGGGGATGCAAGGTGCAACCTCGTCGGTACTCTCTCGACCGAGAAGAAGAATAGGGCACGGATTCCGAGCTGGCGCACTTGAAAACCAACGTCCACTTCCTATCGTGAATGAGAGGACTGCCGCAGAAGGATCAACATCGGTTGAAAGCCCGCACAGAAACAGACGTTTCTCCTCGACAAATGAAGAAATACGAAACAGGGGCTTCGCTAGCCCAACCGCTTCAGTAAAGCTTAATACCGGCGTGAACTCTCGCTCCCGTCCCGTCATGCGACGACAACGTCTAGGGAGAGTCCTCCAAAGCTCTGACAGATCCCAAGAATTACCGGCGTACCCATATAGGGTGTTCCCGTGACGATGGTCGACCCAATCCTCAAACTGAAGCCACCTCTTGTTGTTGCGCCCTAGCTTGTCAAGGCGACAAGGCGACCAAGGCGTTAAAGGGTGTACCAAGGCGAGGCGACGCTTAGACGTCACCAAGGCGTCGCCTATGCGACCAAAGCGTTTAACATGCTCAGTAAAGTGTAACTCCCTTTTAAACCACAACATGCAAAATAATTGGAATGATTATTTTCACTCTCACTCACATGAGGTAACTGAGCTAAAATCACTCTTCAAATAGTCAATAGTTTTGTACATTATCAACAAAATATAAGCATTCGACAGTAAATATTGAACACCCTAAATAAATTTCTCAATTTCATACAAAGCATCCACAACCACTACAATGTTAGTGGTCACAAAAATAAGTCAACTATGACATTACAAAATTATACTTAAACAATGTAAAAAATATATGCATTTGAAAAACATGAATCGTTGATCTATTTTTATTTTGGAATGATGTAGATGCTCCAAATTCTCTGTTTATCATGCTCCACGTTAGATCTTCATTTGGATGAACCAAATCATCATCTGGATGGTCAGTCATCCACTCACTGCTCCAATTAAGCTCTTCAAGAACCAAAGGATTAAAATTTCTGCAGTTTTTTCTTCTCTCTTGAAATCTTGCTTGAAGACGTCGATTATATTGAATGTAGACAAGATCATTCAATCGTTGATGTTCAAATCTATTCCTCCGCTTTGATTGAATCTAAATAGAGTATAACTTTTTTTAAAAAAAATCAAGAGATAATTAAAGTTAGTATAACTTTTTTAAAAAAATTAAAGTTACTTACAAACTCAAATGTGCTCCAATTGCGTTCACAACCTGATGATGAACAAAAAAGACTGAGCAATCATATGACTATTTTGCATACGCAAGAAATAAAAAAAATCGCTATCCGAGAGAAATAAAGCATACTTGAGAGAAAACAAACATACTCGAGAGAAAGTTTTTGCGCCTAGGCGTCCAGGCGTTGCCCTGGGCGCCTAGGCGCCTCTAGGCGGGCGCCTAACACAAGTACTGCTAGGCGTGCATCGCATAGTGCTCTAGTGGGCGCCCGGGCGCCTAGGCGTCTCCTAGGCGTCGCCTTGATAACATTGGTTGCGCCCCTTGACTCGACCACCTCCGTCGGTGCACACCTCGCAGCATTCCTTGAAGAGATCCAAAGTAAACCTCGAGTCATGCTCTCTGAAGAAGTAGATAAAGCCCATAATCTGTATCATCAAAGCAGGAGTATACTGGGAAACTGGCATGTTGCAGAACCTGAAGATTTTGATCGCCTCTTAGCAAGGCGGAAGACGGAATCCAAACTTCAAAGATGACTCACAGAGCGTCAAGCCGCCCGTTGGAGGATTCTGGGCACGCTCCTCAATATGTGGGATCTTCACTTCCAACCTCACAAGGAACCCATAACGCTTCCTCCAGACATCAATCTGTTCAACAATGAGCGAAGAGTGCAGTCGCGTGAGCCTCCCAGCAACTCTGCAAGCAGCGCCTCGGTACCTGAAAAGTAAAAATTGGCACAAGTATTTGCGGATTCAAAGCCAGACCACGCACTACAGTGCACGTGAAAGCACACAGACGCAAGCATGCAAGGACAGCCCTCGCGCGCGGGCGCAGACACAGCCTTCATGCACGCGCAAACACGCACCACGCGCTGGCACACATAGCGCATGCCCAAGCACGCGGGCGAACTCTGCGCTCCTTAGCGCGCAGGCACACCCTGTGCACCCGGTCGCAACCTGCGTGCACAAGCGGTCGCCGTCGCGCGACCGCAAGGCTGAGCGGTCGGTCGTCTACCCGGACGGCCGCCCGGCGCTGTCGCGCGGCCCTTTGCCGCACACTAGCGGCCCTCACGCGATCGCGAGGCCAAGCGGCCGATCGACACCGGCCGCCACCGTCGCCGCGAGGCCGGCCACGAGGCCGCCTGACCGAGCAGCCGGCTCGGCCACACGGTCACTTGGTCGCGCAGTCGCAGACCTCGCACGACCGCGCGACCGCTTTGTCGCGCCCGGTTGGGCGCCCAACCGGCCTCCTCAATCGGCTAACCGACCAGTCCCTCCCCCGGCCGGCCATCACCGGCCGAGTCTCGAAGACGGTCATGCCCCTTTGTTGCCTCCGGCCGGTCCTCCACCGTTCGATCGCCGCCACTCGATCTCCAACATTTGATCACTACGTAACCACCTCGTGCAATCGTCCATTATGAGGGGGTGCACATAACCAAAATAATAATTGATGTGCACGTAGTAAATCCCTAAAAAATACGGGACATAAAATATAAGAAAATGGTATATGAATAGCACGTAAAGCGGTTATAGTGTGAGGATGGCCGCGTAACCACCATAGCCATCCTGAAAACCTATAAATATGACTCATGGCCCTCCTTCAATCCATCTTCTCTTCCTCTCGCTTCTTCTCCTACACTCGTGAAAGCTCCCTTGAAGGCCTCCTTGCGTCTTCAAAGATCTTCGAGCGTCTTCAAAGATCTTCGATCTCTCTCAAGCGCTCTTGCACACTCCACCTTGCGCACATTCCACCCTACTCAGATTCTGCTTCAAGCATATTCCACCTTGAGCATATTTCCCTATGCATCAAGCACGCTTTGTGCACACTGCGCCCTCTAGTCAACAGCAAGCCCTCCAGTCGGCAGCAAGCCCTCCAGTCAGCATCAAACCCTCCAGTTGGTAACAAGTCCTCCAGTCAGCAGCAAGCCCTCCAGTAGGCAGCAAGTTCTCCAGTCAACAACAAGTTCTCCGCTCCAGACTCCACTGTGTGCAACATGAGACAAGTCGCAGACCAGAAGACGTGTAGAGCGGCCCCTCTAGCCTCTAAGAAGCAACTGAAGACTCTAGAGCGCACAGAGCACAACGCTCTTCTCTGTGCAAGAAATACTTAGCTTCGCGAGCGGAGGCCTGTCACCCGCGGAGCCCTTCTCTCTCTCCCCTAATAATTGTAACGAGAGGCGTCATGTCGCCCTCGAATTCTCTGTCAAAGCTCTGTAACAACACAAGCACATAGTGGAAATTTGGTCAGCACGGCTCCAACCACGCGATTTTTCACCCATTTTGGGGTTTTCTACGTTAAAAAAATCGTCTTGCCAACCGTCTCATTTTACATTGACTGTTTGCGCACTTGACCGCTCCCCGAGCTAATACGATTCAATATAGATCAATATACAAAGGGTGCATCGAATTTGGCCGCAACACTAAAAAATCGTAAAATATATTCGCCTCTTTTACAAAATAAGCCCCTCAATTTTCTCATAGTTTATTGTCAACTTGAGATTCATTTACTCAATGTCATTCTTGCTTCTAAGTAATAAACATAAGTATACTGAGAGAAGGAAAATTTAAACGCGTTCTTCTCCTTCACCACGTGGCGTGCATAAGGAAAATTTATTTCTATCTTTACTAATATTTGTGATGATTCACGAGTCAATCACCCGTGTTTTTTCTTCAATAAGGTTCACTGAGATATTACAATCATTTCATCTTGTACATATAACAAGTTCACTTTTCTTGTGCCTATATTGTCTTGCAAAGTGGTGCAATTACAACAAACAAAATAGTTGCCTTCTTTTATAACCATTTTTTAATTTATTTTTTTGCTTTCTTTGCGGAGGAAATTCTAAAAATTGCTCATTTGCTATTTGAGAGGAATTACTTTGCATTTTTCTGATCCTCATTTTCTTATTCATTTCCTCAATCCTAAGATCCACAACAACTTGCACTAATGGCAATCAAGGCATACCGTTTATTTTATGTTCCATATCATTTCATATTTTTTATGAATCAAGTAGATTTTCTACACAAGGGAGCCATCGCGCACAGGTTGAGATGTTGTCGTGTGACCTTTCGAGTCCTGGAAGCAGCTTAATGCAGAAATGTAGGGTAAGGTTTGCCTACATTTCACCCTCGTGGTGGGACCTTTCCTCAGACCCTCGCTGCGCGGGGATGCTTTGTGCACCGGGCTGCCCTTTTAAAGTAGTTTTTCTACCAACACAGTAACAATATTAAGAAAGATTTGTACCCCCATTGAGAATTTCACTTATTGATAAGTAAAATTCATGTACTTGAGGCAAATTGTCCTCACTATCAACCATAAGAAATTTCAAAATTTCCTACCGCATATTATAGTTTCTGCACTTTATAAAACATCTCTTTCTATTGCCTATTTTGGTAGCAGACTAACAGCATACATCAAATAATTTGTTGGATAAAACAACTATTTCACTTAACAGTTAACGAGTTCTCATATTTTGTAGAGCCTCCAGTTGGTTTAGATTCTGTAAGAACAAAATCAACATTGAAAATTTCTACAATAAACTCGATCATAGTTTGTCATTTGTTAAAAGTCCATCAAAATGCTTCTCTTCTAGGAAAATATGGTACAACTTTCACAACAAAACGCATAACAGAATTGATTTTATCTTTATGATGTTTATAAATAGAGCAAAGGAAGTAAACTGCTATAAAAATTAAGTTGGAATGAGCTTATCGATATTGCCAGAGATATCTCTCCCTATCTTTCAAAATATATTTTCCCCACGAAAGGATTTCTTGGAGCGAACAGCATATTGATCCATCCTCCAGCATTAAATATGTACAACCCCATATTCGCTGAGTCAGACCAGGAGGCGCAATGGACACCATTAGGCTAGCCAGAGAAGTTCTCGCCCAAGTAGGCGGTGGCGCTCCCGTCTCAAATGAGCTCTCGCCCGCAAGACGCCCCGTATTCGTCGAGCCCAGATCGACGAGCGCAGCCAAATCGTCGAACGAAGACCAACGCGGGAACGCTTGCGCCAGCACCCAGATCGTCTTAAAGAAGCTCTCGCCTATAGGCATGCGAGACCGCTTGCGCCAGGCTCTGGACAGAAGGCTCTCGGTTCAGAGCTCTCGCCGAGTGAGCCCCAGGGCCTTGGGTAAATGACCAAATTACCCTCGGTGAAATTACCCCGTACCCTCAGAAAAACCGCGGGATTCGGCTATTGGCAGATCAACTAGGGGCATTTCAGTAATTTCAGGACAGCAAAGACTATAAATAGACCCATAAGGGCTCTTTGGAAAGCAGGCTTTTCATTATCTTCTAACTTATAGTGCTTTCTGAGGAGCTCCTAGCCCAGCTTTTGGCTTTGGAGGGGAAGCTCTCAGAGATCTTCCGGGTGTGAGGTGGGACCTCCCTGCTGAGGCTTTGGGTCAGTCTTAGGTCCTTTGCAGTCTAGTCGAGGGTTAGGCTTTGAGAGAAGTAGGCTGTTAGGCTGCACCTCTTTTTTTGAACTCCCGTTGAGGTCATTTTTGGCTTCAACAGTTCTGGTTCGGTGAGCGTGGAAAAGCAGCCGATACAAGAAAGCCTTGAGTTTTGTCTCATGGCTGGAGGTGAAGGTGAAGGTGAAGGGTCAGGTTCTGGAGGCTCCCCCACCCGGGGAGAGGAAGCGACAAAGAGGATGCTGGATGAATTCAGGCGAGAGATCCTGCAGACGATCAGCTTAGCCTTCTCGGCCAGAAGCGAGTGGGTCACACCCCAGGTTCCATAGAGGAGGTCCCGCACCTAGGCGAGAACGCCCCTGGACAGCGCCCGGGAAGGAGTCTCCCGGCGGGAGGCTGGCGAAAGAGATGTGGCGGCGCGGGAGCTCTTCCCAGGCCAGAGCCAACGCCCGGGCAAGGAGGCTTTGACGGATCTGGGCGAGAAGGAGGCGGCAGTGCGAGAGCTCTTTCCTGGGAACGGTCTCGCGGATCGGGCCAGTCAGCCGAGGCCGCGGGACGTACCCTCTCGCCAGGCAGGAGGTGAGAGCCCATTCAGCGAGCTCATCATCTCAGCTCCGGTACCGGAGGGGTTCCGGGAGCCTGACATGTCTACTACTCGGGAAGGATGACCCTGTACAGCACGTGCAGTGGTTTGAGGACGTCGTATCGATAAGGCAGATGACGGATGCCTTTAAGTGCCGGCTATTTGCCATCACATTGAAGGAGAAGGCTCGGGACTAGTTCCACCAGTTGTCAACAAGGTCAATCTACTATTTTGAGGATCTGCGGAGAAGTTTACTGTTGAGGTTCTCAACCTCGAAGAAGCGGAAGAAGGAGGTGGAGTGCCTGTTTGCGGTGAGGCAGAAGCCGGATGAGACACTGGGTCACTACGTCGACAAGTTTCAGGAAGAGATCCTCCTGGTCCAGGAGGTCCCAGGGTACGCACTGATGCTAGTCTTCACCCTGGGGCTGAGACCGAGATTCTTTAGCATGGAGTTTGAGAGGTGCCCCCCTCTCCTTTGAGGAGCTCATGGAGAGGGCGGCAAAGGAGATAGACCTTCGAGAGAGCAAACCCGGCATTCGCCCGAAGTTGGTCAGGCTGGCGGAGGACGACGTGAAGGAACCAGCAACAGGAAGACAGAAGGAGCCAAGGGAGCAGAGGGAGCAGAAAGAAGAAAGGAGGAGGGAAGAACCCCGAAGGCATGGGCAGCAGCAGGGATGGGGGGCCCGAGAGCCGAACAACCGGTTGGGTTGGAGGCCCCAGGAGGGTCGCCCCAGGGCCAAGGAGGAGGCTACCAGGGGAGAGATAACCTATGGGAACCGAGGAGGTTCGACCAAACCGGCGTGGAGGCAGGAGCCAAGGGTTCGTGTCCCCGCCGCCGCAAGAGGCCATGGAAGTGGGCAGAGGAAGAGGAGCGGGGAGAGGAGCTCGAGGAGGAGGAAGAAGAGGAAGAGGAGAAGGAAGAAGGGGTGGGGTGGCGTTGCTCTTTTGTGACTTCCACCAGGAGGAAGGTCACGCAACGGCCACCTGCCCGGAGTTCTTAGAAATGAGGAAGCAAGAGGAGCAGGGAGGCAGGATCCGCCGATGAGGATCGTATAGGTGCATCAGGGGGAGATGGAAGATAGATGTGAGGATCGGGTAGACGTGGGGACCCGGGGAGGAATCGGGGTGATTCATGGGAGTGGGGATTGAGGCAACCCGCAAGGGAGCCTGCAAACCATGTACCGAAGGGGGGTCGCCTCTACCTCCCAGGCTCCCCCACCGGAAGAGAAAATCACCTTCTCGTCAGCAGATATGCCGGACAACGAAGATCCGTTCTGTGACGCCCTGGTGATCCAGACGGCGGTGGAGAATTATACGGTCTCAAGGATACTGGTGGATAACGGGAGCTCGGTAAATGTCATCTTTAAGAAGGCCTTCGATGAGATGAGGGTTGAAGGGAAGAGGATCTTGGCTTCGGATGGACCGCTGTTCGGGTTCTCCAGAGAGAGGAAAGAAGTAGAAGGAGTAGGGCTGCACGTGAAGTTGGGGGGCGTGTCACGGAACTGCAGGTTCGTGATCGTGGACGCCCCGAGCAGCTATAACGCCATCTTTGGGCGCCCCCTCATCAGCGCCTTTCGCTGCGTCCCCTCCTTGTTCCATCAGTGCCTCAAGTTCAACAATGGAGGGGTGCATGTCAGGGTAAGAGGGGACCCGAAGGTGGCAAGACAATGCTACGTTATTACGGCGGTCAACACCATATCATGGATGGCAGAGGCAGAGGAGTTGGAGATGCAGATGGCGGCGCATGAAGAGGTTGTCGGAGAAGAGGAGATTAGCCCAGAGGGGGCGAGAGAGGTAGCAGAAGAGGAAGTCGGAGGAGAGGAGACTGAGGAGCAGCAGGGAGGAGATGTGCAGGAGGTCCAGGGAGACGAGGAGCAGGAGAGCCCAGAAGGGGCGATGGAAGTAGAGGAGCAAGGAGCAGGAGGGGCTGAGGGAGATGCCCAGAGGGCGTAGAGGTCGAGCAGCAGCAGGAGGGGCCGGAGGAGGCAATGGAGATCGAGGAAGAGGTAGGAAGGGAGGAGCTGGAGCTGGAGGAAGAGGCAAGGGCCGGCTGGGAGCAGTCGCGGCTGGAGCCGGCCGAAGAAGTGGTGGAGATGGAGGTCTTCACCAGCGCAGGGCAGGTGCAAAGGGTGCGGGTCGACGGAGGCTTGAGTCCCGAGGACCGGGAGCGGGTGCGGGCCTGCATTCAAAGCAACATCGACATCTTCGCTTGGAGCGCGGCAGACATGCCGGGCATCGACGCGGCCGTGGCCTGCCACCGCCTGAACTTGGACCCCCGCACTCGCCCCATACGCCAGAAGATGAGAGCCATCGCCACCAAGCTGGAGGAGCCCATCCGTGAGGAGGTCAGGAAGCTCCTGGAGGCCGGCTTCATCTCAGAGATCCAGTATCCAGGCTGGATCTCGAATGTGGTAATGGTTAAAAAAAGTGGTGGTAAATGGAGAATGTGTATTGACTTTTCTTTGTTAAATAAATCATGTCATGAGGATTGCTACCCCCTGCCTCGGATCGACGCGCTTGTTGATTCAGCTGTCGGTTTTTCTGTCATGAGCTTTTTGGATGTTTTTTCAGGTTATCACCAGATCCGGATGCACCCTCCCGATATCAAGGATGTTTCCTTCATCACGAGGGAAGGATGCTTCAGTTACAAAATGATGACCTTTGGGTTGAAAAACGCAGAGGCTACTTACCAACGCATGATGGATCGGGTCTTCCGAGATCAGAGGGGGAGAAATTTGGAGGTCTACGTCGATGACCTAATGATCAAAAGCAAATGCGTGGATTCGCACCTGAAAGATTTGGAAGAGACGTTCGCCACCTTGAGGAGGTTTAAGATGAGGTTGAACCCCTTGAAGTGTGTCTTCGGGGCTAGCCGTGGGAAGTTCCTCGGGCATCTCTTGACTCCGGCAGGGGTGGAACCCAACCCGAACAAGGTGAAGGTCATCCTGGATTTGGAGTCACCTCGCGACGCCAAGGAGGTCCAGTGCTTGACAGACAAACTGGCTGGGCTGAGCAGGTTCCTCTCCAGGGCAGGGGACAAGTGTTCTTCATTCTTTAAGGTGCTGCGAGGGAACCAGAGGTTTGAGTGGACCGCCGAGTGCGAGGAAGCCTTCCAGGGGCTGAAGAGGCAGCTCTCTCAGGCCCCTCTGCTTCAGAGTCCAAAAGAAGGGGAGGACCTGACCTTGTACATAGGAGTAGGAGCGGAGGCGGTAAGCTCTGTCCTAGTGAGGGAAGACGGAAAGAAGCAACTGCCCATCTACTACGTCAGCCGGATATTGAGGAAAGCAGAGCTCTGCTACCCCATCCTCGAAAAGCTCGCTTACGCCTTGGTCATCTCTGCAAGGAAACTCCGACCATACTTTCAAGCACATTCGATTAGGGTGGTAACCGACCATCCTCTTCGCAAGATCTTCGAAGGAGTAGAGCACTCGGGGAGACTTGCTAAGTGGTCTATTGAGCTAAGCGAGTTCGACATCTCTTTTGTCCAAAGACTCTCCATCAAGGCGTAGGCAGTGGCGGACTTCCTAGCAGATTACATTGTTGAAGTCGAGGAGGGAGAGCAGCAGCCACGGGAAGCGTGGAGGATGATGGTCGATGGGGCCTTGGGAAAACATTCCCTCGGGGGAGGAGTGGTGTTGATCAGCCCTCAGGGAGTCGCGATAGAGCAGGCAGTGGCTTACCATTTCCCAGTGACCAACAATCAAGCGGAGTATGAGGCCGTGATCGCCGACCTTCGCTTGGCAAAGGAGCTAGAAATTCAGGATGTGGAAGCTTTCACGGACTCAAAGGTAGTAGCGTCGCAGATCCGGGGAGAGTTTGAAGCTCGGGAGTCTACCCTCATCAAATACCTCTCCAAGGTAAGGGCGATCATCGGTGGGTTCCGGTCATTCTCAATCCAACATGTTCCAAGGGAAGAAAGCGTAGCTGCCGATCGATTGGCTAAGTTTGGACCTCGGGGAGGAGGGACCTTGACGGAGCTATTTCGACCGTCTATCGAGGAAGGAGAATTGATGGTGGTGGATCAGCGACCCTCGTGGGTGGATCCATTGGTGACCTTCCTAACCACCGGTGGACTTCCTGAGGGGGCCAAGGACGGGAGAGGCTTCAAGCGCAAGGCAGCTCACTACCTAATGATAGAAGACATCGTAAGATGTTGTCAGGACTCCTAGCCAGGTGTGTGACCGAAGAAGAGATCCCGAGGATCTTGGAGGAGGTGCACTCGGGCGAGTGCGGCAGTCATTCTGGAGGGAGGACATTGGAGGCAAGGGTGGTCAGGCAGGGGTACTTCTGGCCCACCCTAAGGAAGGATGTCGCGGAGTTTGCAAGGAGGTGTCAAAAATGTCAGCTCTGCGCCCCCCTTCAGCTCTTGGCAGCTCAAAGGCTCCGAAGTATCACGGCACCGTGGCCGTTCGCCATCTGGGGGATGGATTTAGTTGGATCTTTTCCTCCGGCTAGTGGGCAGAGGAGGTTCCTCTTGGTCATGGTCGACTATTTCTCAAAGTGGCTGGAGGTTAAAGCCTTGGCCAAGGTCACCTCGCAGGTCATAAGGAACTTCGATTGGGGGGAAATCATATGCAGACACGGGTTGCCTCAAGCAATAGTGACAGATAACGGCCCTCAGTTTGCCAGCGAATAATTCATCAGCTTCTGCGCCCAACTGGGGATAGACCTCAGATTCGCCTCTGTCCACCACCCTCGGAGCAACGGCCAGGTGGAAGCGGCGAACAAAATCATTGTGAACCTACTAAAGAAAAAGGCGGAGAACTTAAAGGGAAACTGGGTGGAGCAACTCCCCTCGGTCCTGTGGGCCTTGCGAACGACCCCGAACACGGCCACCAGTGAGACTCCCTTCAAGCTTTCCCATGGATGTGAGGCCGTCCTACCAGTGGAATTCGAGGTCCGGTCCCCGCGGGTCACCGCCGCGGGCGAAGGAGATGAGACTTGGAGGTTGGAGAATGAAGAGGGGCAACGCCTCTCGCTAGATATGGTGGAAGAACTGCGGGACGTGGCAGCTATCAGGCAAGAAGAGATCAAGCGGCGGATAGCCAAGTATTTTGATAAGCATGTCAGGGTCAAACAGTTTACTGAAGGGGATCTGGTGCTGAGAAAGGTTGACGCAGCAGGAAGGTCGGCTTCCGTGGGCAAGCTCAACCCGAACTGGGAAGGACCGTATATAGTGAAGGAAGTCCTTGGAACAGGAGGTTACTACCTCCAGGACGTGGAAGGAAAAGCCTTAAGCCACACCTGGAACGGAGATGACATGAAACGCTTTTACCCATGAAATGGGGAAGATGTAACTATGTATTCAAGATCAAGCTTGTTACAATATATCAATTGACTTGTTTCTCTTGTGTAGTACTAAATTCTTACGATAGGATGTATTTATGAGTCTTGTAACACCGCGAGCTCGGCTCGGCCCCAGTTAGACCCGCTGCGCATGTTGAAACCAAAAACTTGGTCTCTGTGGAGTTCGGGGTCCCAAAAGAGGGGTGACCTCACACCTACTACACTCGGAGGAACGTCACGGACCGAAGACTTGGGAAACTAGGAACAGACCCTCGGCTCTAGCGCGGAGGTCCCACCTCACACCCGGAAGGCTACCTGAGCTCTTCCCCTCCCTAGCCAATGCTCAAGCTAGGGTGCCTTGGAGGAGCCCTCTCTACTCTACCAAGGAGGAACTAAGGGAGGAGGAAGCCAAAAAGATCCTCCCCAAAGGCACCCAAGGGGTCTATTTATAGTTTTCCCAAGCACATGACCATAAATGTCTGAAACGCCCCCAAGGAAAATAAGACTTGGGCCAGTAGGAAACCGCCACGCCGGGGGCAGAGGGGTAAAACGCCCCCAGGGGCACAGCGGTAAAAGCACGCTGTCAACACCCCGCCCCCAAACATCCGAGGTGGCTCCAGGCCGCCGGGCAGGCCGCGAGCAGGCCGCTCGGGCGAGAGCCAGGCCGCCCGGGCGAGGGCCAGGCCGCGGCCGCCTCGCCCGCGAGCAGGCCGCTCGGGCGAGACCGCCCCCGGCCGTCTCGCCCGCGAGCAGGCCGCCCGGGCGAGGGCCAGGTCGCGGCCGCCTCGCCCGTGAGCAGGCCGCTCGGGTGAGACTGGGCCGCGGCCGCCTTGCCCGCGAGCAGGCCGCTCGGGCGAGACCGGCCCCCGGCCGTCTCGCCCGCGAGCACGCCGCCCGGGCGAGGGCCAGGACGTGGCCGCCTCGCCCGCGAGCAGGCCGCTCGGGCGAGACCGGCCCCCGGCCGCCTCGCCTGCCCCTGCCTCGGACTCAACAGGCCGGGGCGGGTGCTAGCCAGCTTGCCGCACCCACCTCCCAACAAAGGAGCCAATGGGGGGCCAATTTTTCCTCCCCCTAATAGTATGTTTCCAAGCCAGAGCCAAAATTGGCCACCGAGAGTACAAAATCTTCAAAAAACTTAAAAACGCGCTTGCCTTGTTTGGGACCCGCTCTTCGCAAATACGGGGTTGTACACAATCCCCGCTCTTTTCGAGGTTGACACAAGCTCGAAAAGAAACATCCAACCCAACGTATTCGCGGAGTCAATCCTGTCATGCCAGCTAATGGAGGCCTGGGTGACGAGACGGCCTCGGGGTGCAAACACTTAGCCTCCCCGAGGGGTCAACCTGTCAAGCCAGCTAATGGAAGCCTGGGTGACGAGACGGCCTCGGGGTGCAAACACTTAGCCTCCCTGAGGGGTCAACCTGTCAAGCCAGCTAATGGGAGCCTGGGTGACGAGACGGCCTCGGGGTGCAAACACTGAGCCTCCCCCGAGGGATCAACCTGTCAAGCCAGCTAATGGGAGCCTGGGTGACGAGACGGCCTCGGGGTGCAAACACTTAGCCTCCCCCGAGGGGTCAACCTGTCAAGCCAGCTAATGGGAGCCTGGGTGACGAGACGGCCTCGGGGTGCAAACACTTAGCCTCCCCGAGGGGTCAACCTGTCAAGCCAGCTAATGGGAGCCTGGGTGACGAGACGGCATCGGGATGCAAACACTTACTCTCTACGAGAGGTACCACCGGCCATGTCAGCTAGTGGGAGCCTGACAGCGGGACCACCTCGGAGCAAAAGGACTTACTCTCCACGAGAGGTACCACCGACCCTGCCAGCTAGTGGGAGCCTGGCAGCGGGACCACCTCGGAGCAAAGGACTTGGGCTACCACGAGAGATCAACCTACCCAGCCAGCTAGTGGGAGCCTGGTGGCGGAATCGTCATCGGAGCAAAGGACTAAGGCTACCACGAGAGATCAACCTACCCAGCCAGCTAGTGGGAGCCTGGCGGCGGAATCGTCATCGGAGCGAAGGGCTAAGGCTACCACGAGAGATCAACCTACCCAGCCAGCTAGTGGGAGCCTGGCGGCGGAATCGTCATCGGAGCGAAGGGCTAAGGCTACCACGAGAGATCAACCTACCCAGCCAGCTAGTGGGAGCCTGGCGGCGGAATCGTCATCGGAGCAAACGACTTGGGCTACCACGAGAGATCAACCTACCCAGCCAGCTAGTGGGAGCCTGGCGGCGGAATCGTCATCGGAGCAAAGGACTTGGGCTACCACGAGAGATCAACCTACCTAGCCAGCTAGTGGGAGCCTGGCGGCGGAATCGTCATCGGAGCAAAGGACTTGTGCTACCACGAGAGATCAACCTACCCAGCCATCTAGTGGGAGCCTGGCGGCGGAATCGTCATCGGAGCAAAGGACTTGAGCTACCACGAGAGATCAACCTACCCAGCCAGCTAGTGGGAGCCTGGCGGCGGAATCGTCATCGGAGCAAAGGACTTGGGCTACCACGAGAGATCAACCTACCCAGCCAGCTAGTGGGAGCCTGGCGGCGGAATCGTCATCGGAGCAAACGACTTGAGCTACCACGAGAGATCAACCTACCCAGCCAGCTAGTGGGAGCCTGGCGGCGGAATCGTCATCGGAGCAAAGGACTTGGGCTACCACGAGAGATCAACCTACCCAGCCAGCTAGTGTGAGCCTGGCGGCGGAATCGTCATCGGAGCAAAGGACTTGGGCTACCACGAGAGATCAACCAACCCAGCCAGCTAGTGGGAGCCTGGCGGCGGAATCGTCATCGGAGCAAAGGACTTGAGCTACACAATCAAACCATACCAAATCCTACATCCTCAAACGGGGAAAATAGACGGGCTACATGATCCCCCCGGCTCAGTTGGTCGGGGGTTAGACTCATTACAAGGTAAGATACATACAGGATCCTGCCGGGGCGAGACTTCCTCAGGGGGTCTGGGCCCGGTGGTCCTCATCCGCTTCCTGCTCGCTGGACACTTCCATCCTGCTCAGGCTCTCCATGATCTTCTACATCTCCTCCGCCTTGGCCAACCAAGAGATGGCGTTGACGGCCGTGACGTAGCACTGCCTTGCCATCCTGGAGTCTCCCTTGACTCTGACCTGGATCCCTCCTGAGCTGAACTTGAGGCATTGGTGGAATGAAGACGGCACGCAACAGAAGGCGCTGATGAGGGGTCTTCCGAAGATGGCGTTGTAGCTGCTTGGAGCGTCAACAATGACGAACCGGCAGTTCCTCGAGACTCCTCCCAATTTTACTTGGAGCCTCACTCCACCCTCGACCTCCTTTCTCTCCCCTGAGAATCCGAACAGGGGTCCGTCTGAGGCCAACACCCTCCGTTGCTCCACCTTCATCTCGTCAAACGCCTTCTTGAAAACAACGTTGACGGAACTCCCGTTGTCAACCAAGATCCGAGAGACGGTGTAGCCTTCGATGGCCGTCCGGATGACCAGCGCATCGCAGAACGGATCATCATGATCCGGCAGGTCCTTCACCGAGAAGGTGATCTTTTCCTCTGGGAGCGGGGTCTGGGAGGTTGAGGCGACGCTCCTTCGGTACATGACATGGAGGCTTGCCTTCCGGGTGGCCTCAACCCCCACTCCACCGTGGATCACTCCTATACCGCCTCGGGTTCCCACGTCGACCCGATCCTCGCATATATCATCACCCCCTTCTCCGGGTAGAACCTCTTCTACTCGTACCGGCGGCTGCGGCTGGGCAGGACCTCTCGCCCCCCTCACTTCCAAGAACTCGGGGCAGGTAGCTGTGGCGTGCCCCTCCACCTGGTGGAAGTCACAGTACGGTAGCGCTCCTCCCCTTTTTCGGCGGGCTGGACGCTCTCTCCTGTTACCTCTTCCCCCTCTTATCGCCAAGGCTTGCAGCGGCGGGGGTAAGAGCTGCCTTGGGGCTTGCCTCTGGAAGTTATACCTCCCTTGGCCCCCATGAAAGTTCCCCCCTCCTTGGATGAGAGCTCTTCCCGGACCTTGAGCAGGTCCTCCCTGCTGCCTCCAGCCTGGTTCCGGACCCTCCTGTCCTTGGAACCCCTGAGCTCTCTGCTCCTCTCTTCTTCTTCCTTCCTGATGCCTTGAGCCACCCTGCTCCTTTGACTCCACCTCCGTCAACTTTTCCAACCTCTTGACAAATGTCGGATTGGCTGCCTCCATGGCAATCTCCTCTGCCGCCCTTTCCATCAGCTCCTCGAAAGAAAGGGGGGCCTTCCGAGTCAAGCTCATCTTGAATAAGCCCTCCTTCAGCCCAACGGTGAAGGCCATCTGGAGAGCATACCCTGGCATCTCCTGGATCTCCAAGATCTCCTCCTGGAACCTGTCTACGTAGCGGGCCAGCGACTCCTCGGCCCCCTGCCTTATCAAGAAGATGGACTCAGGACTCCTCTTCCGCTTCTTGGAGGTGGAGAAGCGGAGCTGGAAGCTTCGGCTCAAGTCCTCGAACCCATAGATCGACCTCGGAGGGAGTTGATGGAACCAGTCCCTTGCCTTCTCCTTCAGCGTGATCGCAAAGAGGCGACACTTGAAGGTATCCGTCATCGGTCTGATGGAGACGGCATCCTCGAACCACTGCAGATGCTGGACGGGGTCATCCTTCCCTGTATAGTAAGCCATGTCTGGCTCTCTGAACCCCTCGGGAACGGGAGCTGAGATGATCAGCTCGCTGAAGGGTGACCCCCTAAGGGGTGGTCTCGCCACCTCCACTCGCGCGACCTGCTTGCCTGGGAGGTTGGCACTCGCCGGGCTGGAGAACAGCTCCCGGCCGGTGAGGTCTCGCTCGACCCCATCGCCCATCCTTTCCTTCCCGGGTCTTCTTCCTGGGACACTTCCTTCTCCCCCCGCTGGGGTCATCTCGCCTAGACCCCTGGGAGTCGACTCGTCGAGGGGGGGAGCTAGCTCCTGGGGGGTTGGGGTGGAGCTGCCACCCTGAGGAGCAATGCTTCGCAGCATCTCCATGATACCTTGGATGGAGGCCATGAACTCTTGCCTCCCCACAAAGGGTCCCGAGCTAGGGAGCTCGCCGAGATCATCACTACCTCCCTCACCTCCAGTCATGATTCTCTCCCAAGATCTTCTGTGCTGGTCACTCTCCACGCTCACCGCACCAAAATGTTGAAACCAAAAACCTGCTCTCTGTGGAGTTCGGGGTCCCAAAAGAGGGGTGACCTCACACCTACTACACTCGGAGGAACGTCACGGACCGAAGACTTGGGAAACTAGGAACAGACCCTCGGCTCTAGCGCGGAGGTCCCACCTCACACCCGGAAGGCTACCTGAGCTCTTCCCCTCCCTAGCCAATGCTCGAGCTAGGGTGCCTTGGAGGAGCCCTCTCTACTCTACCAAGGAGGAACTAAGGGAGGAGGAAGCCAAAAAGATTCTCCCCAAAGGCACCCAAGGGAGTCTATTTATAGTTTTTCTCAAGCACATGACCCATAAATGTCTGAAACGCCCCCAAGGAAAATAAGCCTTGGGCCAGTAGGAAACCGCCACGCCGGGGGGCAGAGGGGTAAAACGCCCCCAGGGGCACAGCGGTAAAAGCACGCTGTCAACACCCCGCCCCCAAACATCCGAGGTGGCTCCAGGCCGCCGGGCAGGCCGCTCGGGCGAGAGCCAGGCCGCCCGGGCGAGGGCCAGGCCGCGGCCGCCTCGCCCGCGAGCAGGCCGCTCGGGCGAGACCGGCCACCGGCCGTCTCGCCCCGCGAGCAGGCCGCCCGGGCGAGGGCCAGGTCGCGGCCGCCTCGCCCGTGAGCAGGCCGCTCGGGTGAGACCGGGCCGCGGCCACCTCGCCCGCGAGCAGGCCGCTCGGGCGAGACCGGCCCCCGGCCGTCTCGCCCGCGAGCAGGCCTCCCGGGCGAGGGCCAGGTCGCGGCCGCCTCGCCCGCGAGCAGGCCGCTCGGGCGAGACCGGCCCCCGGCCGCCTCGCCTGACCCTGCCTCGGACTCAACAGGCCGGGGCGGGTGCTAGCCAGCTTGCCGCACCCACCTCCCAACAAAGGAGCTAATGGTGGGGGCGCCAATTTTTCCTCCCCCTAATAGTATGTTTCCAAGCCAGAGCCAAAATTGGCCACCGAGAGTACAAAATCTTCAAAAAGCTTAAAAACGTGATTGCCTTGTTTGGGACCCGCTCTTCGCGAATACGGGGTTGTACACAAAATGTTGAAACCAAACACTTGGTCTCTGTGGAGTTCGGGGTCCCAAAAGAGGGGTGACCTCACACCTACTACACTCGGAGGAACGTCACGGACCGAAGACTTGGGAAACTAGGAACAGACCCTCGGCTCTAGCGCGGAGGTCCCACCTCACACCCGGAAGGCTACCTGAGCTCTTCCCCTCCCTAGCCAATGCTCGAGCTAGGGTGCCTTGGAGGAGCCCTCTCTACTCTACCAAGGAGGAACTAAGGGAGGAGGAAGCCAAAAAGATCCTCCCCAAAGGCACCCAAGGGGGTCTATTTATAGTTTTTCCCAAGCACATGACCCATAAATGTCTGAAACGCCCCCAAGGAAAATAAGCATTGGGCCAGTAGGAAACCGCCACGCCGAGGGGCAGAGGGGTAAAACGCCCCCAGGGGCACAGCGGTAAAAGCACGCTGTCAACACCCCGCCCCCAAATATCCGAGGTGGCTCCAGGCCGCCGGGCAGGCCGCGAGCAGGCCGCTCGGGCGAGAGCCAGGCCGCCCGGGCGAGGGCCAGGCCCCCGGCCGTCTCGCCCGCGAGCAGGCCGCCCGGGCGAGGGCCAGGTCGCGGCTGCCTCGCCCGTGAGCAGGCCGCTCGGGTGAGACCGGGCCGCGGCCGCCTCGCCCGCAAGCAGCCGCTCGGGCGAGACCGGCCCCCGGCCGTCTCGCCCGCAAGCAGGCCGCCCGGGCGAGGGCCAGGTCGCGGCCGCCTCGCCCGCGAGCAGGCCGCTCGGGCGAGACCGGCCCCCGGCCGCCTCGCCTGCCCCTGCCTCAGACTCAACAGGCCGGGGCGGGTGCTAGCCGCTTCCAGCTTGCCGCACACCCACCTCCCAACAAAGGAGCCAATGGGGGGGGGCAATTTTTCCTCCCCCTAATAGTATGTTTCCAAGCCAGAGCCAAAATTGGCCACCGAGAGTACAAAATCTTCAAAAAGCTTAAAAACGCGATTGCCTTGTTTGGGACCCGCTCTTCGCGAATACGGGGTTGTACAACGCAGGCTCTCATCTAGCTGGCAGGTCCGAAGGCTCGCCTGTGGGGGATAGGTTTGGTTGGTTTGAGAACGTCATCGGCACCCCGAGCTCGGCTCGGCCCCAGGTAGACCCGCTGCGCAGGCTCTCATCTAGCTGGCAGGTCCGAAGGCTCGCCTGTGGGGGATAGGTTTGGTTGGTTTGAGAACGTCATCGGCACCCCGAGCTCGGCTCGGCCCCAGGTAGACCCGCTGCGCAGGCTCTCATCTAGCTGGAAGGTCCGAAGGCTCGCCTGTGGGGGATAGGTTTGGTTGGTTTGAGAACGTCATCGGCACCCCGAGCTCGGCTCGGCCCCAAGTAGACCCGCTGCGCAGGCTCTCATCTAGCTGGCAGGTCCGAAGGCTCGCCTGTGGGGGATAGGTTTGGTTGGTTTGAGAACGTCATCGGCACCCCGAGCTCGGCTCGGCCCCAGGTAGACCCGCTGCGCAGGCTCTCAACTAGCTGGCAGGTCTGAAGGCTCGCCTGTGGGGGATAGGTTTGGTTGGTTTGAGAACGTCATCGGCACCCAGAGCTCGGCTCGGCCCCAGGTAGAACCGCTGCGCAGGCTCTCATCTAGCTGGCAGGTCCGAAGGCTCGCCTGTGGGGGATAGGTTTGGTTGGTTTGAGAACGTCATCGGCACCCCGAGCTCGGCTCGGCCCCAGGTAGACCCGCTGTGCAGGCTCTCATCTAGCTGGCAGGTCCGAAGCTCGCCTGTGGGGGATAGGTTTGATTGGTTTGAGAACGTCATCGGCACCCCGAGATCGGCTCGGCCCCAGGTAGACCCACTGCGCAGGCTCTCATCTAGCTGGCAGGTCCGAAGGCTCGCCTGTGGGGGATAGGTTTGGTTTGAGAACGTCATCGGCACCTCGAGCTCGGCTCGGCCCTCGGGAGACCCGCTGCGCAGGCTCTCATCTAGCTGGCAGGTCCGAATGCTCGCCTGTGGGGGATAGGTTTGGTTTGAGGAAACCTCATCGGCATCCCGAGCTCGGCTCGACCCCAGGTAGACCCGCTGCGCAGGCTCTCATCCAGCTGGCAGGTCCGAAGGCTCGCCTGTGGGGGATAGGTTTGGTTTGAGAACGTCATCGGCCCCCGAGCTCGGCTCGGCCCGGGTACACCTGCTGCGCAGGCTCTCATCTAGCTGGCAGGTCCGAAGGCTTGCCTGTGGGGGATAGGTTTGGTTGCTTTGAGAACGTCATCGGCACCCCGAGCTCGGCTCGGCCCCAGGTAGACCCGCTGCGCAGGCTCTCATCTAGCTGGCAGGTCCGAAGGCTCGCCTGTGGGGGATAGGTTTGGTTGGTTTGAGAACGTCATCGGCACCCCGAGCTCGGCTTGGCCCCAGGTAGACCCGATGCGCAGGCTCTCATCTAGCTGGCAGGTCCGAAGGCTCGCCTGTGGGGGATAAGTTTGGTTTGAGGAAACGTCATCGGCACCCCGAGCTCGGTTCGGCCCCAGGTAGACCCGCTGCGCAGGCTCTCATCTAGCTGGCAGGTCCGAAGGCTCGCCTGTGGGGGATAGGTTTGGTTTGAGAACGTCATCGACACCCCGAGCTCGGCTCGGCCCCAGGTAGACCCGCTGCGCAGGCTCTCATCTAGCTGGCAGGTCCGAAGGCTCGCCTGTGGGGGATAGGTTTCGTTTGAGCAAGGCAGGAAACGCACCCGGAACACGAAATGGAAAGAGGTAAAGATAGGAGAGGTCTCGGCCAGAATAGATCTCGGCGGGGAGATCCCCGCCAAAGAGGTCTCGCTGAAGGAGGCTTTCGCCAAGAAGGCTCTTAATAATATTCTTGGACAGACAGGCGGAAGCGTTATGCGACAGGCTTGAACGGTTCGCGCAAGCTAAAGGGGGACGGCCCCGTCTTAAGGGTTCGCGAGCCACGTTCCCGGCAGACAGTTTTCGGCGGGTTCCCACCTATCCATCACTAAGGGAAACATCCCTAGGGAGGCCGAGGGTCTCGGCGGAAGCGTGCTGAAGGAACAGTCGTCCACAGCAATTACATCAAGCGCATTCACAAATAAGAACAGGACTAACATTTACAACGAAATATTTACAAGGTGTTTTATATATGATTACAAGTTTAGAGCGTCTCGCTCTTTACACTAAGGCGGAAAGGAAAAAAGAGAGAAAGGGGGGCCATCAGGGGGACAAGCTGTACCCCTCGGAGCTCTCGCCGGAACTCCCACTGGAGATCTCGCCTTAGCTCTCCCCGGATGTCTCGCCACCCGCAGCAGGGGATTTCGGGACATCCGAGGGTGGGGTATCAGGCGCGCCCGGGGGCTTCGGGACAGGCTCGAAGAGCCAAGGAACGAGCTGTTGAGCTGTGATGATCTTGCCCCTCCCATCCAGACATCCGACATCTCGCAGCGTCTCCAAGGTCAGCTTGACGGTCGTTTGCGCATTGGCCTGGAGGAGCTTGTCGACGTCATAGACGGAGTAATAACGGCTCTTCAATCTTTCATCCAGAGGAGGGGGCGCATTCGCCTCCAGGCGCAGGATCTGGTCCCTCAGGAGGACGTTCTTGTATCTCGCCTGGGACAGCTCCTCGCGAAGCGTCGCGGCTTGAGCGGAATCCTGTATGGCGAGAAGTTAGCAAGAAAGGAAAAGGATAAAGTCGAAATCGGTAGTGGCGAGAGCGAGTGTCGAGAAAGATCTCGCTTACCTCTTCCGCCTGGCCAGAAGACAGCTGTTGCTTGGCGTCTTCTAGCTCCTTCAAGGCAGCCGCCTCAGCCACCGCACCCTCCCTGGCCTTGAACATTTTCTGGAAGTTGCGGTCGATGGTGATGCTCCGGCGAGCACACATGTGCGCAAGCTCCATCCCGCGCATCAGGGCGTGGGTGGAATCATAAGCCAGCAGTCGGGTGGTCATCCTGTCATAGACGCTGTCGTCCTCCCGGCTGTAGAGGCAGTAGCCTAAGGAGAAGGCCTCGCTGGTAACCTCGTCTCGCTCCGCCCAGCTAGGCAGAAGGGACGAGATCGAGACCCTGTTGACATCGGGGTCCCACTGTAGCAGCGGCTTGTTCTCCGCGTCCAGGCACTTCATGCCGAGACCAAAATTGCGGTGGCCCCGCGGCACCTCTCCAGACGAAGGCTGGCCGGAGGTCTCGGCAGCGGCTCCCACGCCTTCCACAACACCGGGGGCCGGAGGGTTCTCGGCAGGGGCCTCAGCGCCACCCCTGGTAGCCGCGATCTCGCTCACGACCTGCAGGATCTCTTCAAAAGAGCGGCCCGCGGCGAGAGGTTGAGAAGGCGGCACCACAATGGCTTTGCCCTTCTCGGCGTCAGTTATCTTGGGCCTCTTGATCGGCGGGGGCAGAGGGGGGCCGGGCTTTCGCTTCCCGGCTCCGGTTGAAGGCGGCGGGGCCGGCTCGTCCTGGCAAGCTTGCGCCGCAGCCTTTGCGAGATCCAGCGGGTCTTTCGCAGTTTGGCTCCCGGCAGCGCGAGCCTCGTCGAAGGGTTGGCGCAGGGGGATCTCGCGCTCTCCTGCGAAAGTGACCACACTCAATTCAAACGTAAAAAGGGAAAGGAATAACGAGACAAAGGCGAGACCTTACCTTCGCCCGGGGGCACGGGGAGGAGTGAATCAACGTCTCGCCGGAGGAAGAGGATGTCGAAGTCCTTGGTTCCGAAGAACTCAAGGAGGGCGCTCTCGCGCGAGCCCAAGGAGGGGGGCTTGTAGGCGGCATCCTCATATTGGATGGGCACGAGAGACATGTTCCCGAAGTCGCCGGAAACAAAGATGAACCTCTCGCCCCAGTGGTGGTGCTTGTTGGCGAGACCGATCGTCTTGAGCAGTTGTCCTGAGAAGAAAACCACCCCTCCTTTGGCGCGGAAGGTGAACAGCTTCTGGAAGATCGGAAGGCTGAACTCGATCCTCTCGGATCGCATGTAGCAAATGAAAGCTACCAGAATCGCAGCCGAATTTGGATTCAGTTGCGCGGGAACCACTCCGTAATACCGGAGGGCCTGGCGCATCTCGGGCCACAGCGGGAGGCGGAAGCCCACCTCAAAGTGCTCAAGGGGGATAGCGAGCTCCCCCTCCCCCGCGCTGTTTACCTTATCGTGGTTGCCGGGGTTTCGCGCGGTGAAGCCGGCGGGAACGTAGCGAGTTTGGGTTAAGTTGAACTCGTCCACGGTAAGGGTGCAGGAAGGAAACAGGTGCTTCTGGAAGGCTTCCGCGCAGTTTGAGCGACCCTCGCTTCCGCCCGGCATCGCGATGAAGTTGTAGGCGAAGTCTTTTAGGAGGGAGGCGAGAGCGAGAACCGTGCGAGAACGGGAAGAAAAGGCGAAAGCAAGCGAGAGCTTTTGGAAACCGCGAAAGCGATAAGAGAGGGAAAGGGATTCAGACCAGAGAAATAAATGTAGTAGGTGGACCCTCTATTTATAAAAGGTCGTGATCATTATGACTTTTCAAAAGTCGGCGGCGCTTCGTTTTCCCGCCCGAGTCTGACAGTGCCTGACGGACAGGCGATTAATGCAAGAGCTAAATAAAAAATGAATTAAAACAGGATATCAGGTTGCTCCCGCCAAGCGAAAACTAAACAGGAAACAATAATAATAACGACAATAATTATCACTCTCGCCAAGCGAGAGCTGAATAGAAAGTAGCAGCGTTGAAAGCGAAGTTATCAGTTAAGACAGAATTAACGGGGTACAATGAAGAAGGGGGAAGTCGGGGGCAAGGAGGGGTGAGGTCTCGCCGGTCAGTAAGGTTCCCACCGTCATCGTCCTCGCTCCCGCTGCCTGGTCCTTGGTGGCGCCTGCGGGTTGTAGTAGGACGACATGACGGTGCACCCTAGGTTGATCCGGCGAGACAGGTCCCGGATCCGCGCAATGCACCTTTCAGGAGAAGACCCGGTGGTAGGCCCACCTGGCCGATCCATCTCGCCGATGAGGTAGTCTCGCTCCAGAACCTTCAGCCTCTTCTCCACTGCTTGGCGAAACTCTTTTGTCGTGAAGTCACGGGCCCGTTCCCGCCGGATAAGCTTTGACAGGACGGCGACAACCTTCTTCCCCCGTCGTTTAGCGCTCTCGGCACTAGTCAAGATCTCCTCCATCTCGTCAGATGAAGGGAAAGGGGAGCTCTCGTCGTCTTCCCCCTCTCTGTCTTCTTCTTCTTCTGCGTCAGCTCCAGATCGCGAGCCCAGATCCCCTGACAAAAGAATTTCAGTTATAGCGAGAGCTAAAGGATTGTTGTAATAAACGTTCTGCATACCGGCAGCATGGCGAGACCCCCCCGGTCGACGACAGGCGAGAAGGCCCACCCCCCCCCCCCCCCCCCCTCAGCTCCAAAGAGTAGGTGGATCGGCTTTCCTTTCCCGGGGGTAGATTTTGTGAGTAGTGATCCCGGCTCGGCCAGAAGCGGGGGGGAGGTCTCCTCTCCCGCGGGATGGCTGGCGTCCAGTGGAGCTGCGGAAGATTCGACAGTCTTTCCTCCCGCCGGTAGAGAGGAGTCAACCGCGAGGGCAGGATGATTTGCAGCCCCTGCTTCGTTCTCTCGGGTGGCGAGACCCGACTGGGCGGAAGCTAGCACTGCGGGAAGACAATTCAGCGTTCTAAGATTTGGGTTAAGAGCAAGAGTGGAAAAGTTACCTGCAGTTCTCAAGTCAGGCGGAGGAGCCGCCTCCGTGACCTGCGGTTGGCCCTCAAGGGGGCGAGATGATGGGTCCAGGGGTTCCCGCGGGGACTCGACAACGTCGGGAACCGTCTCCTGCGAGAAGTATCGCGTCAGCTACAGAATAACTAGTGTTTTCAGTGATTAGCGAATCAGACATACCATCTGCGGAAAGGGATCATCCGCACGGCTTGGGGTCGGGGTAGGCGGGCTCCTGTTCTCGCGGGGCAGATCTCGCTGAACCGCCTTCGCTTTCTTCTTTTTCTTCTTAGGCTGAGAAGGCTCAGCGGCCGACGGCTGTCTCGCCAACCATGGGGCAACCAAGGCACTGTTAGCCTTGGCTCGCGCCTGTGCCGCATTGATACGGTCTTGGAGATCCTGCGGGAGCGGCTTGTCAGCGTGCTTGGAAGGCATCGCGTGAGGAGGCGAGAACACATGCAAAGAATGTCGATTCGAGGGCAGAATTATGACTGTCTATCAGCACATATATTTATAGCCACGGTACGGCCCACCAAAAGATTCCCTGATGTTGACACGTGCTCAGCGAATATTTATGGGTTGGACGTGTCTTTTCGAGCGCAGAGCTAGCTCAAAAAGAGCGGGGATTGTGTACAACCCCATATTCGCTGAGTCAGACCAGGAGGCGCAATGGACACCATTAGGCTAGCCAGAGAAGTTCTCGCCCAAGTAGGCGGGAGCGCTTGCGCTAAACGCCAAGCTCCCGTCTCAAATGAGCTCTCGCCCGCAAGACGCCCCGTATTCGTCGAGCCCAGATCGACGAGCGCAGCCAAATCGTCGAACGAAGACCAACGCGGGAACGCTTGCGCCAGCACCCATATCGTCTTAAAGAAGCTCTCGCCTATAGGCAGGCGAGACCGCTTGCGCCAGGCTCTGGACAGAAGGCTCTCGGTTCAGAGCTCTCGCCGAGTGAGGCCCAGGGCCTTGGGTAAAATGACCAAATTACCCTCGGGTGAAATTACCTCCGTAGCCTCAGAAAAACCGCGGGATTCGGCTATTGGCAGATCAACTAGGGGCATTTCAGTAATTTCAGGACAGCAAAGACTATAAATAGACCCATAAGGGCTCTTTGGAAAGCAGGCTTTTCATGATCTTCTAACTTATAGTGCTTTTTGAGGAGCTCCTAGCCCAGCTTTTGGCTTTGGAGGGGAAGCTACCAGAGATCTTCCGAGTGTGAGGTGGGACCTCCCTGCTGAGGCTTTGGGTCAGTCTTAGGTCCTTTGCAGCCAGCCGAGGGTTGAGACTTGAGAGAAGTAGGTGTTGGCTGCACCCCTGTTTTTGAACTCCCGTTGAGGTCATTTTTGGCTTCAACAAAATAGACTACTTACGCAGATATGAATTGATACTCGGTGACAACCGAAGTAAACACCTAGTTTTTTTCCTCAAAGAAAATTGATAGAGAACAAGTTTTCTTTATATACTCTAAAAATTGATAGATATAAAGCAGAAGACAAACGAAGTAAAATACAAAGAGGATGTAGAAGGTCAAAAATAGTCAAAGACTAAGAGGATTAAGAAATTATGTGTAGTCTCTCAATATATACATATAGATAGATATATTTCAACATATACATACATATATATTAATATATATATATATATGTGTGTGTATTTACTTATATAAAGAAATACTTTCATGTCATGCCGTGTAACCCTGACATACCATCCAATCAATATGGACTGTCCGATCTGGTTAGATCATAATATCACAGTTGTTCAATCACTGACATATCATCCAATCAATCAGCTTCTACACCTAGGATAGTAGGGGGTCCTAAACCTATAATTTTTATAGGTCTAATACCCTACAATGGAAAATTACCATTTTACCCATCAAATTCTGGAAAAAAAAATCCAATCGAATGGGACTGAAGCAAACCTCGCGATGCATATAGCCCGCCCGGTCGAGCCCCACAAGTTCTGCATAGCCCGCACGATCTAGCCCCGTGCGCTCTACATAGCCCTCCCGATTTATGTTAAATTTCAAATAGGCATTCCATCTCCTATAATTTAAACACCAAAAACAACGCAATCTTGCGACATGGAACAAAAGAATGCTCACGAGGAGGCCTAGGTTCAAAAATTATAAGTTTTATGTCAACATGAAGGTTCGAACACCTGACCTTCCACGGGAAGATTATGGGAACAACCACCTGAGGTGGCAAACTTTGGTGAACTAAATAGAGTCATATTTTATAAATATAAATAAATATAATAATATTAGAATATTATATATGCACCCGCAGGGTTTTTTTTTATTTTTTTGTATTTTTTTTTCCTTTAAAAAATAAAATTTTAAAAATTTTAAATTAGATGATAAAAAATAATTATTGGGCTGAGCCCGACGGGGGCGGGCGGAGCCCGGCCGGGAAGGGGGGCGGGCGGGCGGGCGGAGCCCACCGTCGTAGCCCCGATACTATCGAGCGGGGCACGGGAGACCTAGTGTTATGTTCAGGGGCGGACCCAGGTTCGGACACACCCGGGCACGTGCCTGGGTGTGATTTTCCACGATTTTCACCGGGGGAGAACAAATCACTCCATCTCGCTCTCATTTTTGCGCTAGCCCCAACCCGTCGCTGCTGCCGCTGAATCGCTGATCGCGTGTCACCGTACCCTAGCCCGCCGCTGCTCCCGATGTTGCGTAGCCTGCCGCTGATCAAGTGCCGCAGTGCCCTAGCCCGCCGCTGATCGCGTGCCGTCGTGCCTAGCCCACCGCTGCTGCGTAACCTGCCGCTGATCGCGTGCCCTAGCCCGCCACTGATCGCGTGCCCTCCGCTGATTGCGTGCCCGCCACTGATTCGCGTGCCCGCCGGCCGCCGCTGCTCCCGCTGATCGCGTGCCCTAGCCCGCCGCTGCTCTCGCTGGTAACTTCTTCTTCTTAATCCAGTTAATGTTAATCCAGTTTTTCATCTTCTTCTTAATCCAGTTAATGTTAATCCAGTTAATGTTAATCCAGTTAATGTTAATTCAGTTAATGTTTATCCAGTTAATGTTAATCCAGTTAATGTTAATCCAGTTAATGTTAATGTATAGTTTATCCAGTTTATCCAGTTATGTTGATATCCAGCTAATGTCAATCCAGTTAATGTTAATGTACAGTTTATCCAATTATGTACTAATTGATATCCAGTTTATCCAGTTAATGTTAATGTTAATTGATATCCAGCTTGTACTAATTGATATCCAGTTAATGTTAATGTCTGTTGTCTGTTATGTACTAATTGATATCCAGCTAATGTTAATGCTAATGTTAATGTTAATGTCTGTTAGACTGTTATGTACATTAATATCCAGCTTCCACAAATTCACATTTCTTGTCGTTTTTACTAATTAAATATCAAATTGAAGTTCTTAGCTGAGAACAAGGTTTATGCGTCACAAAATAGTTACAATGTCCACAGTTTTTGAGCATTTATGAGAATACTCATGACCTTGAAGTTCTATTTATTTACTGAAGTGCTACGCATGTCTAGGAATTGATTTCACTTATTGTTCTATGTATATCCAGAAATTGATTCCACTTTCAGGATAAAGTAAGGAAGGGATTTCACAAATCTCAAACAACTACAACAATCAACAATTCAATATGGTAATGAATGTTGTTATACATTTTTCTTATTTGTTAATGTTTATCTCTCATTTTTAGAAGAAATATTTTTTGCTATCAATTTTTATGATAAATTTTTTTCGAAAGTAGACGCACATGAGTCAAAAGCCACGGATAGTAAAATAATTCGAGTTGATTTCAAACTTGAGGATTTACCTTCTGATTCGGGTCTGAGACAGCCTATAACATCATACGATGTTAATCTTCATGATTCTATAAGAAGATTTTATCTGCAGAAAGGACTTTGTCAACCATTTCTAGAGAGTTTTCCTCAAACTGAATTTGGAAAAAAAGGTCGTCGTTTCAACAAAAATTCGTTTAATGATTTTAAAGACTTGTTAGAATACAGCGTTGAAAAGGATGCGACCTTTTGTCTTTTCTTTTATGTCTTTACTCAAAGAGGTTGTGATCCAACTTTTGTTTCTCGTGGATTTCGATATTGGAAAGATAGGACTATAATCGAAAAACACGTTGGCAACCACACAACTTCACATAGTATTGCTACTAGAATGTGTGAAGCTTTAATGAATCAAAAACATGGTATACGAATTGCTTTTGCAAGACAAGAAGAAAGTCAAATCCTTGAATATCGAACTCGTTTAAATGCTTTTATTGATTGTGTCCGCTTTCTACTGTGACAAGGGCTATCTTTCTGTGGTCATGATGAATCCAGTGAATCAATCAATAGAGGGAATTTTCTTGAACTATTGGATTTTCTAGCTTCACATAATAGTGACATTAAAGTTGTGGTTCTGAAAAATGTTTCACTTAATTGTCAACTGACATCACAAAAAATACAAAAACAGATTGTCTCTACAATAACAAGTGCAATAACAGATACAATCATTAGTGATATTGGACATGACTGTTTCTCTATTTTAGTGGACGAATCTCGTGATGTAGCAAGCAAAAAACAGATGGTTGTTGTTTTGCACTATGTTGACAAAAATGGATTAATTGTTGAAATAATACTTAGTTTTGTCCATGTATCTAATACAATTGTTGTATCACTGAAGATTGCTATTGATAAGCTATTCGTCAAGTACAGTTTAAATATTTCAAAATTACGGGGACATGATTATGATGGAGCCAGCAATATGAAAGGTGAATTAAAGAGTCTAAAAACATTGATATCGAAGGAAAACAGTTCTGCATTTTACATTCATTGTTTTGTTCATCAACTACAGTCTATATTAGTAGCAGTTGCAGTGAGTCGTTTTGAAGTTGCTGAGATTTTTTTCCATATTAACATGGTGTTGAATGTGGTTGGTGGATCTTGCAAACGACGCGACTGTCTTAGAGCACTAGAAGTCGAAAGAGTCGCATAGGAAATGGCTGCGGAGAATTGGAGAGTGGTCAGGGATTAAATCAACCACTTGAAATTAAGAAGGCAGGAGAAATGGGATAGGGTTCACAATATGATATTGTTTTGAATTTCATTCGTATGTTTTCATCTATAGTGAATGTTCTTGAAATTATTAGAGTTGATGGAATAGATACAAATCAAAGAGGAACTTCAAGCAGACTTTTAAAAAGCATAACTTATGATTTCATCTTTCTTCTCTATTTAATGAAAAATATTTCGTCGAGAACAAATGAGTTATGACAGGCGCTACAAAAGAACCAAGACATCATCAACGCAATGAATTTCGTAAATTTGTCCAATCAGTTATTATTTAACATGCGGAATGTTCACATATAGTGGGAAATCTTCATAAAAGAAGTTTCAAACTTTTGTGATAAACACGACATTGATGTTCCAAATATGGAGGAAAAATTTATTCAAGCGGGAAGATCAAGACGTAATGCGAGAGATATTACAAATTATCATCATTTTCGGGTTGAGATCTTTAATACCGTAATTGATTAAATGTTAAACGAGTTAAATGATCGGTTTAATGAAGTAAATACTGAATTACTTCTCTGTGTTTCAAGTCTTGATCCAAGTGACAATTTCATTTCTTTTGATAAAAATAAGTTGATTCGCCTTTAAGAATATTACCCAAGTGATTTTTCTCAATTAAACTTGCAGTTACTAGAAGGACAACTAGATTCATATATTTTTGATGTTCGCTCTAATGAAAAATTATCACAAGTTAATGACATAAGTGGACTTACTGCAAAATTAGTGGAGCTAAAAAACATGATCATTACCAGTTGATGTATCGGCTATTGAAATTGGCTTGTCTTCTACCGGTTGCAACTGCTACTGTGAAAAGAATGTTCTCTGCTATTAAGATTATAAAGAATCGTTTGAGAAATAGAATGGAAGATAAATAGATGAATGATTGTCTCGTAGCATATATTGAGAAAATATTGCAGACAACATTACAAATGATGAAATTATTCAATGTTTTCAAAACATGTATCCAAGAAAAGTGTTTTTTTTATTTGTAAGTTCTTTTTTAACACTTTACTATCAAAAAAAATTTCATTATGATCATTTACAAATTTTTCGTTTATGCAATATTATAATTTTGTTAACAATGTTAAGTGCATTAGTTTCTGGATTTCATTTTTATTACTGTCATTTTCAATATTTTCTCTGAATTTTGAATTAAAAGTTATCATAAATTAATATTATTGATATGGTGCTCGGGTCTGATTTAAATTCTAGTTCTGCCACTGGTTATGTTGCACCTACACCGACATGCGACCCGCGATACGACACGGCACGACTCGGGACTCGTAAATTCTCAAAAAATATCATATTTTGACACGCCGGGACACGTATATTAAATATTTATTTTTTATAATTATAAAAATTCTAAGACATTAAACAAAAAATTAAAAATGAACAAATAACAAATACTCAAATAAACCAAGACATGTTTAAATATTACTAATCAAATATTCAAATGCAAAATTTAATCAAAGATCAAAAAATGATAGAACATTAATACATTACCTCTTCTTATAATTTGTTCACCTCAAATAGATCACTTCTAAAGAATTCTACACACTTTTCAATTCATTTTCCACCAATGATTAACAAATGTGCTTTCTCACTTTTATATGAACTTATAAAACTTTTTTCACAAAAATTGCACTTCCAAAACAATTGCCTCTCGCCTCACTGTGAGTAGCTAGGTTAGAGACACGTGTGTCCGATTGAGAGGGGCACGCGTGTCCGATTGAGAGGGGCACGCGTGTCCGATTGAGAGGGGCACGCGTGTCCGATTGAGCGGGACACGCGAGTCCCGCGTGAGCCAGTGTGTCGGACTTCCGACACGAGTGTTGGAGAGTCAGACAAGTGTCGGAGAGTCCGACACCGACATGCTAGGCATTTTGAAGTGTTGGTGCTTCATAGAGAACCCGTGCACTGTCACTCATGTATGTGTGTGTGTGGTGTGTGTGTGTGCGCGCGCATACATACACACATGGACATGTACACAAGCGGGCATAATGAGCGTACACCCGATTATAAGAATTCCTAGACAATGGCTCTGTTTGGCGCGATTTTTTGCTCCAGTGAGTTTGGACAAAAATGTCGCCATCCTAGAATGTATGTTTGGCATGACAGCAGTTATGATCGCCACAAAGAAAAGAAAATTAGTTTTGAACATAAAAATGGATTAAGTTCCTTAGGTGAGGTTGGGCGTTCACGAACGATGGCTCATAACCACCGCATCCACGACCGCCACCGCCGCATCAAACGAAACCAATATCCCAATTTTCTATTAGATTTAGCTTGGCTTATGTGTGCAAGGTAGCATCTCTTCCTTGCTTCTTTTTTCCATCATAACACACTATTCTATATAGAGGAAAAGTTTCTAATAATAGGCAATGTGGAAATAAGCATGCATCTAAAAACCACTTATAATGTAAAGTTTGTTTTACCTAGATGAGTCGAACATTCTCGGTGGGCTCATTTGGTTGCTTGAAATCAGAAAATAACTTTTATAAATCGATGAACCCATTAGTTGGTCGAATGTATTTAGACATTAACATTAAATTCAAACTCAGCAACCTTCCTTATCCTTAGAACTCCCTCAGAAGTAGTGATTCCACTTTCACACAAGCTGAAAACATGATTCATCTCTGCAACTAACCAAATGAGCACCAAACAACTTTTCATTTTAAACTGGGATAAAAATTCATCCTAGCCTACTTCACAACCTTCCTCAACCAAGTCGCCTCTCCACGTCCATAAGAAAGAAGCAAGAGCAATACCTTCAATGCAGGGCTGAAGGAGATCTCCACTTTCATTGGCATCATCCTTACGAATTATGGTATCAATGGCATCATTAACTCTATCCCACAGAGTCTTCAAATCCATATACTCTGCCTGCACAAGAAACAACAGATCCCAACAACTTATTCAATCAGAACCTCAATACGAAACTTTTACTACACGAATCAATATTCCTGGACCAGAAACGAACCTCCGAGTTTGCTTTGGAGTACATAATCTCCTCAGCCTTCAGCACTACAAAGGGGAGCTTCTCCTGCCATTCCTTGTTCTTCTTGGTGCCGTTGCAGTGCACTTCGTTCGCTAACCTACAAAAAGTCCCAAAAACCAATTTCAGGAATCAAGAATGACTCGGGAACCAAAACCCCTGAATCAAACTGTCGTCTTGTAAAACAAAAGATCTCTTGGGGCGGGGAGATTAGGCATGGAGAGAGGTGAGAGGAAGAAAACCTAAAGATCTCTTGGATGAGTGATCCTCTAATGGGCTGGTGTCGGTCGCTGTGCCATGCTCTCCTGACGCACTCGTAAGGCCTTGGTCCCGGCCTGGGCATCCTTCTTCTTCTTCCCTTCTTCGCCCTCTCCGATTGCAAGTGAGGGGCATAGATTTTCGGACAAGAGTTTATGCGGGTATGCCCGGCCCTGCTTTATCGCCTTGACGGAGAGATGGGAAGAGGGCGAGCCCAAAAATGAGATGGGGAATTTCAGGAATCATGGCTTTTCCTGTACAATCGACTCGGTAGTGGGTTGCCACACACATCACACTGAAAACGATTGTGACTTTAGGCTCTATTTGTTTACAGGTTTGGCTGCTCTGTTTTGAGCAAATGTCATCGAGAGGGTTAATTTTTCGCTGCGTGTAACGCAGGAAGGAGTGCTGCGGAAATAAATAGTCGGGGCCCACTTTTTTACTTTTCGAAATTACTGTTTTTCCCTAACCCTTCGCCGCTCTTGCTCCCGACTCCGCTCCCCGACCTGCGCCGCGCCTCCTGCTCCCGCCGCTCCTCCTCCAGCCGCTCCGTCGTTTACTCGAGCTCCCGCAGATCGCGAGACTCTTTCTCTGGAACAGTCTTCCTGCATAGCCTCTCACTATCAGAAGCTTTGGAGTACCGCCAAGTTCCGTCAGTTTTCCCAGCACTGAAACCCTAACCTGAAGAAGAAGGTCCAGGAAAAGTAGTGTAATCTGTATAAAATTTTTCATTTTGTTGTACTTCAATCCGAATTTGTATGTCAACCATGTTGATTGCAGTCGCATTTTTAGGGCAAATATGTTTGCAGTCGCATTTATCCGTTTGTTAGCGCTTGTTTAGGGTTTTGCACTAAATTATGTTGGTTGCGGTTGCATTGCTAGTTGATTGAAGTTGTTTTTTTTTGTGGTTTCCTGTTTGCAGTTGTTTCCCCTGAGAACTAGTGTACAATTTGTATGTCATTCTTGTTGATTGCAGTCGCATTTTTAGGGTAAATATGTTTGCAGTTGTATTTATCAGTTTTGCTAGTGCTTGTTATGGGTAATGCGCTAAATTAGGTTGGTTGCAGTTGTATTGCTAGTTGATTGCAGTTGTTTTTCTTTTTTTTGGTTTCCTGTTTGCATTTGGTTACCCTGAGAATTAGTGTAATATGTTTGCAGTTGCATTACCTGCATATGCTTGTTTGCAGCTGCATTACATGTATTTTACTGTTGAGTTTGCAGTTGCATTAACAGTTTATTCCCGTAGAGCTTGCAGTTGCATTACCTCCATATTTCTGTATTATTTCTAGTTGCATTATCAGTGTACTCCCGTACTTTTTCCAGTTGAATTTTCCATATATGCTTATTTATATGCAGTTTCCTTACCTGCATATTCCTGTATAGTTTGCATTAGCATTATTTTTGCTTATTTTTTCTTTGTTTTCAGCTAAAATGTCTGGAAGTAAGTACTTGTTATCCCGTTGCTCATCCAAGTCATTCACTGCGCACGTTACGCCCCTGGTGAATATGTTGTCGGAAGACTCTAAAGAAGCCTTACGCCTGGCTTGCATTTTCCCACTGCTGATGATGTCTGGGATTCCACAGAACATACCACTGTTGTATGTTCTTCTCAGGTTATATAATAGGGATGAGCAAGCGTTCCTTATAGGTAACTATTACATGAAACTTACCGTCAATGAGGTCGCACTCGTATTGGGCTTCCCAAATTCTGGAGTTCCGTTTAAGTTCACTCGGAGTCCCCTCCTAGACCTCACACACAAGTGCCTCAATGAAAAATTAAGTGAAGTTACCGAGGAGGAGTGGTCCCCTGCAGTGGAGGAGAGAAGGATCTCCCTTATAGTTAAATATCTATTATGCATGTTCTTTTTCCCTCCTTAAGAATCTGAAGGTCCCGGCTTGCCTCGATGCCATAAAAGATATTCAGGATTTTGTGAAGTACAACTGGCCGCAGACAATCCATGGCTTCCTGCATAGCCAGTTTGATGGATTGAGCAAAATCTGCGAAGTAAGGGGGCAGGGGAGAACATCGGGTATTTGGAGGGCTGCTCCACCGTGTTGCTGGTATGAAAGCGTTTTTATTTAGCTTTCATTTTATTTTTTTATGTTGTCAACTTCGTATGTGTTTTCGTAAAGGTGTGGCTATACGAGCACACGAAGATTCAGCCACCACTGGTCGAGGCAGCACGACCCCGCATATATCGGTGGTATCCCACTCTTAGCTACAGTGCTAAATTCTGCCTCGAAGTAGAACGTAACCTCAGGCGAAGAAAATATGTATGTGTTCCCATTTATGATTTATGCTCAATCTAGGTATTAATATGTAAATGCTAAAGTAATATTCTGGTCTTTTATCTTGAATCATTACATAGGTTATCACCACCTTTGCTAATGTTGGTGATGACGAGCTGTCATTGCTTGGAGTTGAGGAACTGGAGTCCGATTTTGAGACAGTGCCGGAAAAGAAGGAGAAGAGAAAGAGGGACGTGAAGGTGAAGTCTCTTGGCTATGAGAGTGAGAAAGAGAAGAAAATGAAAAATAAGAAGCAAGAGCAAGAACTATTGAAGAAGATTATGTCGGAGATAAAGAAGGAGAGGAGAGGCATGGAAGCCCGCCTCAAATCTTATATTAAATCGGAGGTGGAGGGTTTAAAGACCTTTTGCGAGTCTTTATTCCTAAAATTTCAAGCAGGGCTAAAGCCCACTCATACTCCATCACCACCGCCGCATTCACTACCCTCACCTCATTCACCCATCATGACATCTGTATCCCCTACACCGTTGTCGCAACCCGCTTCCACTCTCGAGTGCACGTTAGTGTCTCCCACACATATTCGCTCGCAAGAGTTAGTTAGTAGGACCCCAAGGAAGGGTTTTCTACGGGTCAAGACCGTTTCTAGACGGACATTTCAGAAGGGCCAAATCATTGAATATGAGTCGGATTACCCGGGACGGCTCCATGTGGCAGATAAAACAAGAAAAACCCTTGATTCAGTGTTAAGCAAAGCGGTTGATAGGTAATTTTTTATGTTTATGGCACAATATTTTTTTTCTTGAACATTCTTATTTTCATGCATTTTTGACTATGATGTCCATTATTTGGTGGTCTTTAACAGGAATATGCTGATTATTGAATGCGGGAATATTTCAATGAGTAGAGGTGATCTGGATGACCTTCTAGGGGTTGGTTGGGTCATGGATTCGCATTTGAATGCGTACTCCATGGTCCTCGGAGCCCGTAGGAAAAAAAACCCCGATCTAGTTCGAAGTTTCCTTTATGTGTCGCCCAACCACGCTGTGCGTTACTTGAATATCTACTATTATCTTTAAGTTTTACTACGTACTCATTTATAAAACATTATCGGTTTTGCAGTACTACAAGCAGAGCAAGGCGATGAACTACCAAGCTCTGATAGCCCGCATTACCCCCGAGTCGGTTGAGGCTTCAGATTTAGTTCTCATGTCGTGTCATCTTGGGAGTCATTGGGCTTTGCTAGTAGGCTGGTTGAAGGAACAAAGGTGGGAGTACCTCGATTCCCTTCCAAGTAGCCTGCACCATTCTGGTGTACGTGCAAATATACGTTTAACCGACTATGATTTATTCCTTTGGCTTATTTTATAACATTGTGCACTTCTAATTCTTTTTTTTTCATGTCATGTAGCTAAAAGCCCTTCAGAAAGATGCCCTCCATGCATTTCCTGAAGGATTCATTGATTGGTCAGTGGTGGACGCAAGGAAATCACCACAACAAAGCAATAGCTACGATTGCGGGGTGTTCGTTATAAAGTACATGGAGGTGGTAACGTCGTTGGAAGGCGTCACTTGGCAGGATCACCGAGGATGGCAAGCCGACATGCCCCGATTTCGGGCCGAAATCGCCGCTCAAATTTGTCAAACCTTTGCAAGGCATATTGCCGACAAGATGGCTGCATGTTAACATTATTGTGCAAGATATTTTTGTGTGGTAAACATAAATACATTGAACGTGCATTTGAAATGTCTAGAATCGTTTTTCTCTACACACACCAAACATCATTACATATGGGGCTTAAACACATTCGGGGCGCCAGAAAAATCAAATGACAAATCAAAAAAACTATCCTCGTTGATATCCATTTGTGCATCGGCCGTGGCAGGATGCTGATTTTGAGATGATATATTGAGAAAATCTATCTCACACACATTACCCGAAGCCTCCCCTACAAATGTGGGCTTTGATTTAACTGTGACATTTTTCTCTGAAAATGATAAGCAAAAAATAGAATTGAGTTAAACAAACAACAACAGGAAAATTATTTGAATATTGAAAGAAATACTTGGTTTTTTGGTTCTTGTTTCCCAATGTCCCTTCAAACGTGCATTTGAAATTCCTTTTGGTTTCTTCTTGGCCGGATCCCTAACGAGTGGAGTGCTTCTTTCCTTCTGACCGTCAGTGTACCCTTGCTTTTCCTTTTCTTCCGCCGCCACCATGTCGTCAACCTCCGTACCCAACTCATTTAATACCGTCAGGACCCTTGCCCTTGCAGGTTGGCAGTTCCCCATACGGTTTGCGAGGTCATACGAATAATGCACCAAATGATTTCGAAATATCAAATTGGAGTCACATTGTAACATGCATGGGGTATTTGGTAGGTATATATTTTTTTGGCGTTTTGAGAAAATCTTTTAAGCAAGTATTTGTTCGAAACTTGCCGGACATTTTTCATATTGTATATCCTTAGTATATGCTTGCATAGTATGCCCCGCGTCTCGAAACCTCTGCATGAACATTGAGATTCATTGGAATCGGAATGCAAGTTCACAAACCATCGTTTGTCTTCTTCAGAACCGTCACATTTCTTCGTTACATAGAGAGAATGATTTTCGTCATATCTAGTCTCATCAACGACGCAAACGCCAACGGCTCCCTCCATGTACGCTTTCTCAAAAATACTAAACATTTTGCGTGTGTAAAATTTGGAAGCATGGCGGAGTAAACAACTATTAAACTTTAAGCATACCGTCCCTTGATTGCCTCTAAAATCTTCGTCACGCTCGGCTCTACGCCAAGAGCCGACCATTTTCTCCAACCCGTGGAAACACTCCACTAGTGTACTCGTGCTCTTTGAACATCCGTGCATGTCATTGTTGGCCAATTCGCTGCGTTGTGTTGATAATATACCCAAATTCAATACATCTTTGTTGAACGCAGTTGACCACTTTCTTCTAACTTGATGCAGATCTCCTAACCATTTGTTATCTTCTAGAGATCCCTTGGAAACCATCTCATTCCAATGGCTATCGAACTCAATCTCGCTGTTGTACAACCCCGTGTCCGGCGAGCAAGGTCATCAAGGGGCGAGTAGGACAGACTGGGAGCAGCAGGCGAGCTCGGCAGCGGCAGGGGCGAGGCTGAGCTCGGCATCCGTCGACCAGAGTTCGTCGATCGGCGACCCCAAGCCCGGCATTCGCCGAGCGGGCTGAGGCTCGCGACCCCGCAGTGGAGCTCGGCAGCAGCTGGCGAGCAAAGCACGCCGAGGTGGCCAGGGGTCCCAGCTCGCCTGGGGATCAGAGGTATTTTTTACTGTTTTACCCCTGCTGGCCTGCCCATAGCCCTTCAAAACAGCGGAGTTTGGTTGTTGGCAGGCCCAGCCAAGGGTTTCCTGGTAATTTCAGGTCAGTTATTTTGGTTATTGGCAGTCCAGATTTCAAAAGCTATAAATAGGACCCAAGGGGTACCCCAGAAAGAAAGTTTTTTCCCTGAGCTCCTCTCCCCAAATTCTCTAAGTGCTTTCTGTGGGTACCTTAGCTCGGCTTCAGGCTAAGGAGGGGAAGCGCTCTGAGATCTTCCGGGTTTGTGGTGGGACCTCCCCGCCGAGCCCTTGGGTCTGTTCCTCCTTGTCTTGTTGTTTTTCTTGCAGGAGCGAAGTAGGCGCGAGACCACCCCTTTCCCCAAGGGCGAGCTCCACAGGAAGCCGGGTTCCGGTTTCAACATTTTGGTGTGGTGAGCGTGGATCGTGGTCAGCGCAGAAAAGTTTCCGCGAGCTCGATGACGGGACAAGGATCCGACAGGCCGAGCTCGCCGCCCCCCCCCCCCCCCCCCCCCGCCTCTCGCAACGGTGGGAATGTTCGAAGACTTCAGAAGCGAGGTGCTGAATCTGGTCAAGTTCGCACTCGGCACGCGGGCCGAGTGCTCGACTCCGGCAAACCAGATTGCGGCCGCCCCCTCATTGGGCGAGGACGCTCCCGGTAGGCGAGCTGGGAAGGAAGTGGCCGAGGAAGGCCGAGGGTGCGAGCTCCCCGGGCGCGAGCTCTTCCCCGGCTCGGCAGGCCGAGGTCGCTTCGGCGAGCTGGGCTCGCGAGACTCGCCAGCTCGCCCAGTGGGAGGAGGGAGTCCTTTCAGCGAGCTGGTCTCTTCAGCTCCAGTTCCAGATGGGTTCAGGGAGCCCGAGATGTCCTATTACACTGGGAAGGGAGACCCGGTACAGCACGTCCAATGGTTCGAGGACGTGGTCTCCATCCGTCAGATGTCGGACGGATTCAAGTGCCGGCTCTTCGCCATCACCCTCCGGGAGAAAGCGAGAGAATGGTTCCACCAGCTACCGGCCAGCTCCATCTATTGCTTCGAGGACTTGTGCCGAGGATTCATGCTGAGATTCACCACTTCGAAGAAGAGGAAGAAGGAGTCCGAGTCCCTGTTTCACATCAAGCAGGGGGTAAACGAGACGTTGGGAAGCTATGTGGACCGATTCCAGGAGGAAGTTACTCAGGTTCAGGAGATGCCAGGCCATAGTCTGATGATGGCCTTCACCCTAGGCCTGTAGCAGGGCTTCTTCCGGATGGAGCTGAAGAGAGTTCCCCCCTTCTCCTATGAGGAGTTGATGGAAAGGGCGGCGAGAGAGGTTGACGGGGAGGCGTCGAACCCGGAGTTTGCAAGGAAGTTGGCCAGGTGGGCCACAGAGGAGGAGAGGGAGTCGAAGGGAGGAAGAGGTCAGGAGGAGAGAAGAGGGGAGCCCAGGCAGAGGGAGCAGAGGCAGCTCCAAGGGCAGCAGCAGCCGGGGTGGAGGCGTCAGGAGCCCGACCGTCGGCTAGGCTGGAGGCCAGAGTGGCAGGGGCAGGGGCCACAGAGGGGAAACTTCGGAAGAGGTCACTTTCAGGGGAGGCAAGACCAATTCCACCCCCAGGTTGGAGGCAGGGCCAGAGGCCCCGGCTCCCCGATCAAGAGGAGGCCATGGCCATAGCCTTGGGGGCCAGGAGAGGAGCGTGGAGGAGAAGAAGGAGGGAGGTTAGGGTGGAGCTGCCCTACTGCGACTTCCATCAGGAAGAAGGGCACGCAACAGCCACGTGCCCGGAATTCTTGGAGATGAGGGGGAACAGGGAGCAGCAGCAGCAGCAACAGGGGGCGCGACAGGAAGTGAGGATCGAGGAGGTCCTGCCTCGGGCGGATGAGGATCGGTGTGAAGACCGGGTGGATGTGGGGACCCGAGGAGGGATCGGGATGATCCACGGGGGAGCAGGGATCGAGGCCTCCCGCAAGGCTAGTCTCCACACCATGTACCGGCGAAGCGTCGCCTCTACATCCCAAACCCCGCCACCGGAGGAGAGGATCACCTTCTCCAGGAGTGATCTACCAGACCACAAGGACCCGTTCTGTGATGCGCTGGTCATCAAGACGGCCATCGAGAACTTCACCGTCTCTCGGATCCTCGTAGACAACGGGAGTTCCGTCAACGTCGTCTTCAAAAAGGCGTTTGACGCAATGAAGGTGGAGGCGAGAAGGGTGCTGGCCTCGGATGGCCCCCTGTTCGGGTTTTCAGGAGAGAGGAAGGAGGTAGAAGGAGGAGTCGGACTCCATGTCACCTTGGGGGGGCAGTCCCGAAACTGCAAGTTCGTCATTGTGGACGCCCCCAGCAGCTACAACGCCATCTTTGGAAGGCCACTGATCAGCGCCTTCCGCTGCGTCCCCTCATCTTTTCATCAATGCTTGAAGTTCAACACTGAGGGGGTCCAAGTCAGGGTTAGGGGAGACCCAAAGGTGGCGCGGGAGTGTTATGTCACTGCGGTGAACACCATCTCTTGGCAGGAGGGAGCCGAGGAGATGGGGCGAAGGATGGAGGAGGTCGAAGAGGAAGCAGAGGGGGAAGAGCTGGGAGAGAAGGGCTGCGCAGAGGAAGCGGCCGGAGGAAGTTTGGAGGAGGTGACCGAGGTGAGGGTCGAGGAGGAGGCGATGGAGGTAGAGGTCCCCGCTCCGGAGGAAAGGGATGCCGAAGGATGGACGGAGCAATCCAGGCTGGAGGCAGCTGAGGAGGTGGTGGAGCTGGAGGTGCTCACTCGAGGAGGAAGGGTGGAAAAGATCTGCGTCAGCGGGGGGCTGACCCCGGAAGACCAGGGCAGGATGCTGGAGTGCATCCAGAAGAACGTGGACATCTTCGCCTGGAACGCCGCGGAGATGCCGGGGGTTGACGCGGATGTGGCCTGCCACCGCCTCAACTTGGACCCGGGAACACGCCCCGTTCAGCAGAAGAAAAGATCCACTACGGACAAGCTGGCGGAACCCATCAGGGAGGAGGTGGCGAAGCTTCTCAAAGCTGGCTTCGTGTCCGAAATTCAGTACCCCGGCTGGGTCTCAAACGTTGTGATGGTCAAAAAAGGAGACGGCCGTTGGCGGTTGTGTATCGATTTTTCCCTTCTTAATAAAGCTTGTCCTAAGGATTGTTACCCCTTACCTCGGATCGACGCGCTGGTTGACTCAGCCGTCGGTTTTTCTGTAATGAGTTTTTTAGATGCATTTTCAGGTTACCATCAGATTAGGATGCACCCCCCGGACATCAAGGATGTCTCATTCATCACAGGGGACGGCTGCTACTGCTATAAGATGATGCCGTTCGGGCTGAAGAACGTTGGGGCCACCTACCAAAAAATGATGGATAGGGTCTTCAAGGAACAGAGGGGGAGGAATTTGGAGGTATATGTAGATGACCTCATGATCAAGAGCCGGGATGTGGACTTCCACCTCCGGGACCTAGAGGAGACCTTCGTCACCCTGCGCAAGTACAAGATGCGATTGAATCCACTAAAATGTATCTTTGGGGCCAGCAGAGGAAAGTTCTTGGGGCATCTCCTCACCCCCGAGGGGGTTGAGCCGAACCCAGACAAGGTCAAGGCCATCTTGGAGCTGGGATCCCCGCGGAATGCAAAGGAGGTCCAACGGTTGACAGGGAAGCTAGCAGGGCTGAGTCGCTTCCTCTCTCGGGCAGGGGAGAAGTGCTCCCCCTTCTTCAAGACGCTAAGGGGGGGTCAGAGGTTTGAATGGAGCAGGGAATGTGAAGAGGCCTTCCGGGCCCTCAAGGTGCAGTTAACACAGGCTCCACTGCTCCAAGGACCGAAGGAGGGGGAGGACCTGTTCTTGTATCTGGGGGTCGGGGCGGAGGCCTTGAGCTCGGTTCTGGTTCGAGAAGAGGGGAAGAGACAGCTCCCAGTCTATTATGTGAGCCAGGTCTTGAGGAAGGCCGAGCTCCGGTATCCGATCTTGGAGAAGCTTGCGTTCGCCCTAATCATCTCGGCTCGGAGGCTACAACCCTACTTCCAGGCACACTCAATCCGAGTGGTGATCGACCATCCCCTTCGCAACATCTTTGAGGGGGTGGAGCATTCAGGTAGATTGGCTAAGTGGTCGGTGGAGATGAGCGAGTTCGACGTCTCCTTCGTTCCGCGGCTCTCGATCAAAGCCCAGGCGATGGCCGACTTTCTTGCTGACTATGTGGTCGAAGTGGCGGAAGAAGAACTCACTCGCCCGGCTCCTTGGAAGGTGAGAGTGGATGGAGCATCGGGAAGGCATTCCTTAGGAGTAGGAGTGATCCTAGAAAGCCCTCAAGGGACCCGGATCGAGCAGACGGTGGTGGTGCACTTTCCCATTACCAACAACCAGGCCGAGTACGAGGCCGTGATAGCAGGGCTTCGCCTGGCTAGGGAGCTTGGAGTGTCAGATGTGGAGGTCCTCACAGATTCCATGGTAGTAGCCTCCCAAATCAACGGGGAGTTCGAGGCAAGGGAGCCCACCCTGCGATCGTACTTGGCCAAAGTAAAGGGGATCATTGGAACTTTCCAAACTTTCGCCATCCGACATGTGCCCAGGGAAGAGAATGAACAGGCCGATCAGTTGGCTAATCATGGTCCCCAGGTGGGAGGTACCATCACCGACCTGTTTCGCCCCTCCATCGAAGAAGGAGAGCTCATGGAGATCGATCAGCAAGCTTCATGGATGGATCCAGTGGTGGTTTTTCTCTCCACAGGGGAGTATCCGGAGGGGGTAGACAAGAAGAAGCTGAGGCACAAGTCAGCATACTACCTCCTCCAGGACGGGCAGCTGTACAGAAAGACCCTCTCAGGGATGCTGGCCCGCTGCATAACCGAGGGTGAAGCGCGAAGGATCTTGGAGGAGGTCCACTCCGGGGAATGTGGGAGTCACTCCGGGAGTCGGACCCTGGAAGGAAGGATAGTCAGGCAAGGTTATTTCTGGCCCACCCTGGGCCGGGACGCTGCAGAATTCGCAAGGAGATGTCACAAGTGCCAACTGTTTGCCCCTCTCCAGCTGCAGCCGGCCCAACGGCTCCGTAGTATCACGGCCCCATGGCCCTTCGCAATCTGGGGAATGGATCTGGTTGGGTCGTTTCCCCAAGCCAGCGGCCAGAGAAGGTTCCTCCTAGTGATGATTGACTACTTCTCAAAGTGGATGGAGGTGAAAGCGTTGGCTAAGGTGACCTCCCAGGTGATCAGGAACTTTGTATGGGGGGAGATCATTTGTCGCCATGGGCTGCCCCAGGCCATCGTCACAGACAATGGGCCCAGTTCGCCAGTGCCGAGTTCACCAGCTTTTGCGAACAGCTTGGGATCGATCTCAGGTTCGCCTCGGTCCATCACCCCAGGAGTAACGGGCAAGTGGAGGCCGCAAACAAGATCATCGTCAACCTCCTCAAGAAAAAGGTGGAGAACCTGAAAGGGAGCTGGGTGGAGCAGCTTCCCGCGGTCCTTTGGGCCCTGAGGACCACCCCCAACACAGCTACAGGAGAGACCCCCTTCAAACTCTCCCACGGGTGCGAGGCAGTGCTCCCCATTGAATTCGAAGTACAAACGCCGCGAGTCGTGGCAGCAAAGGAAGACCGTGAGGAATGGCAGGCAGAGAATGAGGAGGAACTGAGGCTCTCCCTTGACATGGTAGAATAAGTAAGAGACCTTTCCGCCATCCGACAGGAGGAGGTAAAAAGGAGAATGGCCAAGTACTTTGACAAGCATGTCAGGGTCAAGCAGTTCGTGGAGGGGGACTTGGTGCTAAAGAAAGTAGATGCAGCGGGAATGTCAGCATCCGTGGGAAAGCTCAATCCCAGCTGGGAGGGACCGTTCATTGTAAATGTAGCCTTGGGGTCGGGGGGCTATCGACTCCAGAATGTAGAAGGCGAGACCCTGAGTCTCACCTGCAGTGGTGACGACCTCAAACGCTTTTTTCCCTGAAACATGTAAGCAACACTTTGATTATAATAAATTCCTTCAAGCTCTCTGATATCGTTGTAATTGGCCTGCATGGTGGAATGTGATGTATTATGGACCCCGAGCAGATCCCGCTGTCAGGCTCTCACCTAGCTGACAGGGCTGGAAGTCACTCGGTGTCATCCTTGGCCTCGAGCAGATGATAACTTCTCAATTGAAGTTATCTAGTCCCCTAGTTTTACATAATCATTGTGATAAATGAGAAGAAATGACTTAAATTAGTATAAATGTCCATAAATTAATAGTCATGTTATTCACGCTTGATTAACATATTTTGATTATGTTTTTCTTATTAGAAATGACGTAGAAATCGAACCGGCAAAGTAAGTGCAGGAATGGTATTTTGGCTGTGCAGTTGTTACAGAAACCTGAAGCAGTTGTTGTAACAAGTCTGGGCGTTTTTAAAATTCGAATTTCGAATTTTGCGCCAAAACTAAATATGGAAGGAGGCATCTATTGGAAAGTGGCTGCTCGTTTTTAAGAGGGATTTTCATTCCTAAAGGGGCACGAAATCAGGGAGAGAGGGGAGACCTTAGAGCCATCATCTTGGAGAAGAAGAGGAGAAAGAACGGCTAGGGTTTGGACGCACCGGCAAGAAGGAAGAAGGGTCTAAGCGAGATCTACACGCATATTCCTGCAGCATTAAAACTCATTAAGCATGTTTAGTAAGACTTTCTTTGTTGTGTGGTTTCATTCCTCTAGCATGAACTAATTTATAAGTCTTGTATGTGAGAGTAACTTGTGTTGTTGTTATGTTTTGATGTTAACCTTCCCTCTATGAATGGTTGAAAACTATTTTTCTTGGATCTATATTTATTTCATGGAATGTTTGGATAAGTGTTCTTCTTCTAGATTGCGTAACAAGATTCGAGAGAGGAGTTACGTTGTTTAGAGTTGAATCCTCTATTTTGTGCGGCGAGATTCGAGAGAGGAGTCGTGCAAATCTTTAACCAAAATTCCACTATCATACTTCGTCGCGAGATTCGAGAGAGGAGTGACGAAAGTGCAATATAGATTATGAGATAGTGTTGGAAAGAAAGAGATTTCATTTCTCGCTAGCGAGCCTTGAGTTGTGTGTGTAAGTTATTCTCATTTCATCTAAGTTAGAGATAACTAGGGAAATTAGGGTAAATGGATTTCGGAGATCGAGAGATAAAAAAATCTACCTTCAACTCGTCGCAGGATAGTAATTAAGCATTCATGAGGGTTTATTCTTAGAACTCATCACAACAAACAAGTGAAATCACATACGAGACTATTTCTCCAATTTGATAAAAGTCTTTTAAGTAAGAGTTGTTTAGTTTTAATTTTGTTAGTTTAAGTTCTTTATTATAAAATTAACCCACTAAGAAAAATTATCCCACTTGGATTCACGGAACGGGTAAAGCTAGTAATTACGAGCACTAACGTTGCACTTCCTCTAGGAACGATAACTCAACTCATCATTTTATTACTTGATTCGACACGTGCACTTGCGTGATTACGTAGATCCATTTTGGCCGTATCAAGTTTTTGGCGCCGTTGCCGGGGAAGCGCAACTGGTTTAGTGTTTTATTTCTCGTAATATTAGTTAAACCTTAGTAGTTGGAGATCAAGTATTTTTATTTTTAATTGTTTTTCTTGTCTTAGCACTTATTTCGAAGCTTTGTGGTTTATGTCAAGGTATAGAAACCCGGAATTATTGCCACTAAACTTAGAAATAGAGCGCACCTGTAGACAAAATCGAAGAAACCATAGAACGGAAAACATTGACCATCCTGAGATGGATAATAACGGACAACAAGTTATCGATGACATAGAGGGTCACGTGAACCATAACGGGCAAGCGAATCCAAATAATCAACACGTGCCGCCTCGAATGACATGTAGGGATTACAACACACCTTTTAGGGGAGGTTTGCACACGAGTATTGCCCGACCACCTATAGAAGCTAATAATTTTAAGATGGACCCTTTCATTATGCAACAAGTTCAACTAAATAGATTTGGGGGTCTTAGCCATGAAGATGCAAACTCTCACTTAAAAACCTTCTTAACAATATGCGACATGTTTAAGGCAAATGGTGTGTCCGCAGACGCAATTCAACTAAGAGCATTTCCTTTTTCCTTAGAAGGTCGAGCAAGGGATTGGTTGGACTCATTACCCGATGATGCTATCACCACATGGGCCCAATTAGAAGATAAATTTTAAATAAGTATTTTCCACCTTCTAAGACGGCTAAGCTGATTAGAGATATCACTACATTTATGCAACATCATGAGGAGACTCTTTACGACGCATGGGAGCGTTTTAAGGAGCTGTTAAGAAAATGTCCACACCATGGGTTAGCACAACACCAACAAGTATCCACATTTTACAACGGGTTGCAAACCGCAACCATGATTCTAGTAGATGGAGCCGCGGGAGGTTCCCTAATGAAAAAATATCCGGAAGATGCGTATACCATTTTAGAAGATTTAACGTCTAATAATTATCAAGCATATGAAAGACAAGCAACAAGTAATCCAGCAGGGGTGCACCATGTAGATCAAATCACATCCTTAGCCGCCGAAATGGCATCACAATTCAACTTGATTAACAAGAGGCTAGATTCATTATCTAATCCTGCGCCTAGTGCACCACTAACGGTGGAACAATTAAATCTATTAACGGAGGAAGCCAATTATATAGGAGGACAACAGAGGCAAATTCCACCGGGATTTGCTAATCATTATCACCCCGAGTGGCGACATCACCCTAATTTCTCTTGGAGAAATAATCAAGGGATGAACCAATCGCCGGGATTTCATCAAAATCTGAATTCCACCCAAGGGAATCCTCAAAACAATCCTAGGAAGTTAACTGATGAAGTTATTGTGGGGATGTTCCAAAAGAATGAGTCTAGGATTGGAGGGATTGAGTCATCTCTAAGATCTTTAGAGACCACATTGAGGCAATTAGCAACCACGTTAAGCAAAAGGCCGATTGGATCATTACCTTCGGATACCATGCCTAACCCAACAAGAGAGGAACCTCCTAATCATTGTAATGTAATCGCTTTAAGGAGTGGGGTGGAAATTCAAAGTGGAGATGGGTTGTTAGAAAAGGCTAGAGATGACGAGAGGAAGGAACAAGGAAATGAACATAGGGGGATGCAAGAAGAAGAGCCCGTAGGAGTTAAGGAACCGGAGATAGTTGAAATCCAACCACTAAATAATAAAAAGAAAGAAATCATCTATCCTCCACCTCCCTTCCCATCTAGATTAGCGAAGACAAAGCTCGATAAGCAATTTCAAAAGTTTATGGAAATCTTTAAGAAATTAACTATAAATATTCCGTTTGCTGAGGCTCTTGAACAGATGCCTAGTTATGTCAAGTTTATGAAAGACATCTTATCCAAGAAGAGGAAATTCGTTGAGAGGGAGATAGTCGCCCTAACGGAAGAATGTAGTGCAATATTACAAAAGAAACTACCTCAAAAATTAAAAGATCCAGGTAGCTTTACAATACCATGTTTGATAGGAACGACATTTTCAGGGAGAGCATTGTGTGACTTAGGAGCTAGCATCAATCTGATGCCCTTATCTATTTACACAAAATTAGGCCTGGGAGAGATTACACCAACATCTCTTACTCTACAGTTGGCCGATAGGTCTTTAGCTTTTCCTAAGGGAATTGTTGAGGATGTACTGGTTAAGGTGGATAAATTCATCTTTCCAGCCGATTTTGTGGTGCTAGATATGGATGAGGATAAGGAAGTTCCTATTATTCTAGGAAGACCATTTTTAGCCACAGGACGCACCCTCATAGATGTACAAAGGGGAGAGCTAACAATGAGAGTCAACGAAGAGGAGGTAACCTTCAATATACTTAAGGCTATGAAATTCCCTGAAGATAGAGAAGAATGCTATTTAATTCAAGAGGTTGAGGTACCCTCTAGGTTGACACACGAGGAAGAAGATTTTGATCATAGATTGTTAGACATCTTAGTTAACGACGAGGGTGAAGAAGATAAAGTAATGGAAGAAGTTGTTCACATACTCAATACATGTGAAGGGTTGCCACCATATAAGAGTTTTGAAGTGATAACTAGGACAAGCGAACAAAGAATGATAAAACCTTCTATCAATGAACCACCTAAGTTGGAATTAAAACCACTACCTGAACACCTTAAGTATGTATTTCTAGAGAAAGATAACACTCTTCCGGTCATAATCAATGCATCATTAAGAATGGAAGAAGAGTTAAAATTAATTGAGTTACTAAGGGAGTTTAAGGAAGTAATTGGTTGGACTCTTGCCGACATCAAGGGGATTAGCCCATCCATCTGTATGCACAAAATTCTATTGGAAGATGGGGAGAAGGGATCCATCGAACATCAACGAAGGCTTAGTCCTCCAATGAAGGAGGTGGTGATGAAGGAAATCATTAAGTGGCTGGACGCGGGCATTATATATCCTATTTCAGATAGTAAGTGGGTAAGCCCGGTGCATTGCGTACCAAAGAAGGGAGGGATAACACTTATTAAGAATGAAAATAATGAACTTATACCTACTAGGGCTGTCACGGGATGGAGGATATGTATTGATTATAGAAAATTGAACAAGGTGACTAGAAAAGATCATTTTCCGTTACCATTCCTTGACCAGGTCTTAGATAGATTGGCAGGTGGCCAGTATTTTTGCTTCTTGGACGGATATTCAGGATACAACCAGCTTATGGTTGCACCAGAAGATCAAGAGAAGACAACATTTACATGCCCCTTTGGTACATTTGCATTTAGGAGACTACCATTTGGATTATGCAACGCTCCCGCCACATTTCAGCGTTGTATTCTGGCAATACTATCCGACTTCATCGCTCGAGGCATTGATCCGACAGAGTATGGAATCGAGGTATTCATGGACGATTTTTCCATCTTTGGTAAATCGTTCGATGCATGTTTGGCATGTCTGGGGAGGGTATTGGCCCGCTGTGTTGAGACTAACTTAGTACTGAACTGGGAAAAGTGTCATTTTATGGTACGTGAGGGCATTGTATTAGGACATAAGGTATCGAGTCAAGGACTAGAAGTGGATCGGGCAAAGATTGAAGTGATAGAAAAACTTTCTCCGCCAACGAATGTCAAGGGCATTCGTAGTTTCCTCGGTCATGCCGAATTCTATAGGCGGTTCATTAGAGATTTTTCAAAAATCACAAAGCCTTTATGCAATTTACTCGAGAAAGATACACCTTTTATTTTCAATAATGAGTGCTTAGAAGCATTTCAAATGTTAAAAGAGAAATTAATCTCGGCACCCATTGTCAAGGCACCCGATTTCTCATTACCATTCGTTCTCATGTGCGATGCGAGCAACTATGCGGTGGGAGCCGTGTTGGGGCAAATGCACGACAAGGTTTTCCACACCATTCATTATGCTAGTAAGACCCTTATTAATGCCCAGGTGAACTACACAACTACAGAAAAAGAACTCCTAGCGGTGGTTTTTGCGTTCGATAAATTCCGCGCTTATCTGATTAGTTCTACAGTCACAGTTTACACGGACCACGCGGCAATCCGATATCTAGTGGAGAAAAAGGAGGCTAAACCTAGGCTTATTAGATGGGTCCTACTCCTCCAAGAGTTTGATTTTGAGATCAAGGATCGTAAGGGGGCAGAAAACCCGATTGCCGACCACTTATCGAGATTAGAGAATGGGTATGAGAAAGACGTACACGTTGAGATTAAGGAAAGTTTCCCAGATGAGAGTTTACTTGCAGTCACAGAATGGAGTATCCCATGGTATGCTGATTTTGTTAACTATATAGTTAGCAAGGTTTTTCCACCGGATTTTAGCTACCAACAAAGGAAGCGATTCCTTCATCAGGTGAAATTTTACCTATGGGATGACCCGTATCTATTTAAAATTTGTGCTGATCAAATTATCCGTAGGTGTGTGCCCGAGATGGAAGTTCATAGTATTCTAGAAAAGTGTCATGCATCACCCTATGGAGGACACCATAAGGGATACCGGACAGCAAGGAAGGTTTTAGAGTCAGGATTCTATTGGCCCACCTTATTCAAGGACTCTCATCACTTTGTAGGACGGTGTGACCGTTGTCAACGGGTTGGAAATCTTCAGCGGGGAGCAAGTATGCCCATGAATGGAATCCTTGAAGTAGAAGTCTTTGATGTATGGGGGATTGATTTCATGGGCCCCTTTGTCAACTCCGATGGAAATTTATATATTTTGCTAGCAGTAGACTATGCGTCGAAGTGGATAGAGGCGATAGCTACCCAAAGGAATGATGCCAAGGTGGTGCTAAAATTTCTAAGGTCTAACATCTTCACTAGGTTTGGTACACCGAGGGCAATAATTAGTGATGGAGGGGTACACTTTTGTAATTTCCAATTTAAAACTTTACTAAAGAAATATGGTGTAACACATAAAGTAGCTCTTGCCTACCATCCACAAACCAATGGCTTAGCCGAGGTGTCAAATCGTGAGATCAAGACCATCTTAGAGAAAACGGTGAATGCAACGCGCAAGGATTGGTCACAAAAGCTAGGTGATGCATTATGGGCCTATAGAACGGCTTTTAAAACCCCGATCGGATTAACACCATATAAAATGATCTATGGGAAAGCGTGTCACCTATCGGTGGAGTTGGAACATAAGGCGTATTGGGCAATTAAGAAATTAAACTTTGACTTCCAAGATGCGGGCAATAAAAGGCTATTGCAAATTAATGAATTGGAAGAAATTCGGTCCAACGCATACGAGAGCGCCAAACTTTATAAAGAGCGAACAAAAAAATGGCACGACGCAAAATTAACGGTGAAAGAGTTCAAGACCGGGCAATTGGTATTGTTATTTAACTCAAGACTTAAATTATTCCCGGGAAAACTAAAATCGAGATGGTCGGGACCATTTATAGTGACGCAGGTGCACCCGTATGGGGTAGTCACAATTTGCAACGAGAAGGATGGCTCCGAATTCAAGGTAAATGGTCAAAGACTCAAGAAATATCATATAGATATTGATCGTCGGGAGTCGACGATCGTGAAATTGCAATGACGAGCGACGAAGAGATACGTCCGGCCGAGACGTTTTAAAGGAGGCGCTTGGTGGGAGGCAACCCATCGAATCGTATAATATATATATATAAATAATAATAATAATGATAATTATATATATTCGTTTGTTTTCATTAAGTAAAAAAAAAGTGTGTTGAAGGAAGCAAAGCCATATGAACCTAGTTGACTATGCTCAATAATTTTTAGGAGTGAAAATGCTGGAGGAAAAAAAAAATTTGGACAAAAAGCCTTAGGAATTTAGAGTAAAATAGATTTTGTAAAACAGAAGGCAGTTGTTACAACGCTACAAAAACATGCGTAACAGCTTTTATTTTTCTGACTGCTTCTTCATGGATGCCGCGGAAGTCCCCCAGCCGCCGGTTCAACTAAACCGGCACGCGTGAATCGCCACACCGGCGGTTGGAGTTAAATTAAATTAGGTTAATTGAGGTTTTGAAATATAAACGCAATTATTTTTTTAAAAAACCGGTTTAATGATTAATAAAAACCCCTTAAACCATTTGTTGCCTTTAATAATTATAAACTGGCTTATTCCCTCATCCCCGCCGAGCTCTAGGGCAAGAGTGGGAGTGGAGACTCCAAGAGCATATCGGTGAGCGGCGGCCTTGAGATCGGCGAGGAGCAAGCGGCGGAAGCTCCGCCTGGCGGCGATTTCCACCCGGGAAGCGGCGGCCAAGCCCTAGCTAGTAGTTTTCGAACCTGGCGGCGCATTTCCCTGGGCTGTGCGATCTAGAGCGAATCGCCACGGGGTGAGTTCTGGGGAAGGATCTCCGAGGTTGTTGAAGGTAAATCTTTTAATCCCCAACACGTTATAGAATCCGACCCACATTTTAGTTTTCCGATTTATGGTTAGGTTACCGACGAAGTGGGAGCCAACCGGCGAACGGCTGTGACGTGCCAAGGGATTTTGGAAGCCAATACAGCACGTAGCCGGAGTTCTGGATGTGTGAGGCGGACAGCGAACACATTACCTCCATCTGAGTTCAACGAGAGCAGTGCAAGGGCTTCTAATCACATTCCCTGAAAATATTTGAGGTATAAATCCTAACCTTGCAACTCATGGATAAGAGTAGTTAGTAGAAAATTTATATATTCTCTCATGTTGTGTGCTGTGTTAGCTAGGACTATGTCTTCTAAACGAAGGTCTAATAAGAAAAAGGGGAAGGAAGTTGTTGGAGAGAAAGCAGTGAAGTTTTCAAGTGAGGCCGCGGAGTATTGGTTTCGCTCATTGAAAACGCTCCCTTTCATCTTTGAAAGAGGATTTAAAATGGAAAAGAGGGCTTGGAGTCTAACCTATGCTGAGCAGATCAAGGCACTCCAGTGGGAGGTCGTCTGTCATCCGAGGACTGAGGCTATACTCCCCATGGTCTACGAATTTTATGCAAATGCTAAAAGCATAGAGGGACAAGTAGTGACTGTTAGAGGGAAGACGGTTGAGTTTTCTGCAGAAATGATTAGTGATCTGTTCAGTTTGGAGGATCATGGGTATGACGACTATGCTGAAATTCTTAATAAGGTATCTCTTCAGGAAATGACGGATACAGTGTGTTGCACACCGACACCAGAGTGGGCTAGTAAGACACATAGAGTACTGAAGACGTCTTGTCTAACTAGGGAAGCTAAAGTGTGGCTGCTGTTTATTAATGCTAGTATCATGCCCACTCGGCACCCGAACACTATTACATTGGATAAGGTGGCGTTGATTTACGGTATTATTAAAGGCCTATACTTTGATTTGGGAAAGATTATTTCATTGCAACTTCGGCAGAAAATTAGAGAGGAGAACCCTAAGCAGCTATGGTTTCCTACCCTCATAACTGAGCTATGTCTGCAAGCTGGTGTGGAAAAGGGTGTGGAGGACATGGTTACACCTGTGAAGCGACATATTACTGAAACGGTCGTCGAAGTCAACATCAAGGTTGCTGCGGAAACACAAGAAAGGGGACGTAGTTGGAAGAAAGGGGGTGCAGCTCAGACTTCACAGGCACCAATTGTGAAACCAATGCGAATTGATATTCCAGTGGTCGACCATGGCACTGATCCCGACCTGTTGATGGAGCATATTGAGTACATCAAAGCCTATCAGAGATGCCACCATTTGTTTGCAAGGGAGCAATTTGATGATATTCGTTCCAACATCCGTAAAATCATGGAGAAAAGGAAGATTCCGGTGTCTGAGCCGAATTTTAGGATGATGGGGCAGTTCGACGATAAAGGCTTCCTCTTGACTTGTGACAAGACTAGAGTTGATCCAGTGATGAAAGCAAATGCGGACGATGATGACGAGGACGATGACGACGAGGAAGACGACGAGGAGGCAAAAAATGATGACGCCAACGATGACGATGAAGCGGATGATGACGAGGACGAGGACGACGACAAGGAGGAGTAGGAATACCCACTTCACTTTTGCATGAGCTGATTTCATTTGCTGCAGTTTTTTTTTAACATTGGGCTATGTTTTGGGGCTGTCACTTTAGACTGTATTTTGGACTATATTTTTGTATATGTTGTTGGGCTATGTTATTTGACTATATAATTGGGTGCTTAATATGTTGTGTGGATGGTCACTGTGCTCGATTTTTTGGATGAACAATACATGACATTTATATATGTTGCTTTGAATGTTAATCGTTAATATTTGCCTTGTGTGCCATGATTTGAAAACCATGCCCCAACTTTTGATAAACGATTATACCGGGCAGTTGTGCTGTTACATGCTTGATCAGATCTTACGCCCGGTTTCTCGCTTGTATGTAAGAGGGTGCGTATTATGGTATGCCATCAACATAAAACAAGTATTATGATATGCAGTATGTGGCTCGTTGTGTTTGTTTTAATCTCGTTATTTACTGCAATGTTTCTAATTCTCATACTTGAAAATACCTTCGATTACACATGCATTTTAGCTTATTACTTGGACAGTTACTTTGGGAAATTGTGTAGAATGAATTGTCTCCAGGTTTGGTACACATGTTAAGCGTGCAGATCATTAGGACACATGATGTGAATCTCTATGCACTTAGCTCCTGCTACGACCATTGGCCAAAGTATCTTTGCGGGCACTCCTACTTCAGGGAAGTTTCTTTTTTTTATATACAGTTCAATTCCGCTCTTTTATATGATTTTGTACGTCGTACTACAACTATTTTGCAATATCATAGTCCAACGATAGTTTTGCTAGGGACTAGCAAATCATTTAAGTGTGGAGGTGGGGGTATTACAACCCCTACCATTTGGATGAATCGTTAAACCACGTTTTGAATGATCTTAGTTCTTGTTTCATTTAATCAATAGACTATTCTAGATATATTCAATGATAATTGATTGGTATGGCTGAACAGTCCAAAGAGTTCAATTACTGAATTTGAAATTAGTAAGATTTTTTGTGATAAAGCTCACTTAAGCATTTTTGTTTTTATGCACAAAATTTTTGTTTACTTCCATGACAATCTTTTGATATTGACCTCTACAAATAACGGGAGGGGCGAGCAAGAACTAAGTCAACGATGTAAGCCAAGACATGAGCTTAAGTAGTTATTCCATTTTGATCTTCACTAGAATAGTTGAGCTTGAACTTTTTCATACATATTATTCATGCTAATTTCCCTATATTTGACTAGTTGTATCTTAGTAAGTTAGCCATTTATGGGTGTTTAATTTGTATAAACAAATGATTGAACTTTATAGTGATATGCGGCCTAAGTATATGCCCACATACTCGGAATGATCCCAACTATGATGATATAAAAAAATATAGAGAAATTTATGTCATAGTGATATGCGGCCTAGGTATGTGAAAACGTACTTGAAATGATCCCAACTATGAGTAAGTAAAAAAAAAGAGAAAAATGTGGTTGAGCATCATAGTGATATGTGGCCCGGGTATGTGCACTTATACTTGGAATGATCCCTACTATGAATAAAATATGTTAAAGAATATATGTTGTTAGACCCCATAATACGGTGAAGTACTAAGACTATTAACTAGGGAATGTCATTTCATTATCAAGGTTATCCATAAATTTTTAACCAAGCCAAGTTTATCCTATTTTCAATTGAACTACTAACTCATGTGTATGCTAAATCGAAGCTTAGCCTATTCTTATCCTTTCCAATAAATGCTGAGGTTCAATGAGAAAAATTGCATGGGAGTAAATTACTTTTAAAGAAAAGCACGCACCGCACTAAGATACTTATTTGAGCATTATCTTCTATCTAACTAATGAATTTGTGAATTTTGAGCTCTTGTTGATTTCTAAGCCTATCAGTTAAGTAAATTGAATTTCTGGAGTAAGCTTTGATTAAGTTATTTTACAAGAAGGATCATTTGAATTTGCATCTTGATAGTATATCTTCATCCAATCCATTGATCTGAATTATCTTTGCTAGGGACTAGCAAAAGTTCAAGTGTGGAGGTGTGATAACTTCTCAATTGAAGTTATCTAGTCCCCTAGTTTTACATAATCGTTGTGATAAATGAGAAGAAATGACTTAAATTAGTATAAATGTCCATAAATTAATAGTCATGTTATTCACGCTTAATTAACATATTTTGATTATGTTTTTCTTATTAGAAATGACGTAGAAATCGAACCGGCAAAGTAAGTGCAGGAATGGTATTTTGGCTGTGCAGTTGTTACAGAAACCTGAAGCAGTTGTTGTAACAAGTCTGGGCGTTTTTAAAATTCGAATTTCGAATTTTGCGCCAAAACTAAATATGGAAGGAGGCATCTATTGGAAAGTGGCTGCTCGTTTTTAAGAGGGGATTTTCATTCCTAAAGGGGCACGAAATCAGGGAGAGAGGGGAGACCTTAGAGCCATCATCTTGGAGAAGAAGAGGAGAAAGAACGGCTAGGGTTTGGACGCACCGGCAAGAAGGAAGAAGGGTCTAAGCGAGATCTACACGCATATTCCTGCAGCATTAAAACTCATTAAGCATGTTTAGTAAGACTTTCTTTGTTGTGTGGTTTCATTCCTCTAGCATGAACTAATTTTATAAGTCTTGTATGTGAGAGTAACTTGTGTTGTTGTTATGTTTTGATGTTAACCTTCCCTCTATGAATGGTTGAAAACTATTTTTCTTGGATCTATATTTATTTCATGGAATGTTTGGATAAGTGTTCTTCTTCTAGATTGCGTAACAAGATTCGAGAGAGGAGTTACGTTGTTTAGAGTTGAATCCTCTATTTTGTGCGGCGAGATTCGAGAGAGGAGTCGTACAAATCTTTAACCAAAATTCCACTATCATACTTCGTCGCGAGATTCGAGAGAGGAGTGACGAAAGTGCAATATAGATTATGAGATAGTGTTGGAAAGAAAGAGATTTCATTTCTCGCTAGCGAGCCTTGAGTTGTGTGTGTAAGTTATTCTCATTTCATCTAAGTTAGAGATAACTAGGGAAATTAGGATAAATGGATTTCGGAGATCGAGAGATAAAAAAATCTACCTTCAACTCGTCGCAGGATAGTAATTAAGCATTCATGAGGGTTTATTCTTAGAACTCATCACAACAAACAAGTGAAATCACATACGAGACTATTTCTACAATTTGATAAAAGTCTTTTAAGTAAGAGTTGTTTAGTTTTAATTTTGTTAGTTTAAGTTCTTTATTATAAAATTAACCCACTAAGAAAAATTATCCCACTTGGATTCACGGAACGGGTAAGGCTAGTAATTACGAGCACTAACGTTGCACTTCCTCTAGGAACGATAACTCAACTCATCATTTTATTACTTGATTCGACACGTGCACTTGCGTGATTACGTAGATCCATTTTGGCCGTATCAGCAGATCCCGCTGTCAGGCTCTCACCTAGCTGGCAGAGCTGGAAGTCACTCGATGGTGGTAGTAATGGACCCCGAGCAGATCCCGCTGTCAGTCTCTCACCTAGCTGACAGGGCTGGAAGTCACTCGGTGTCATCCTTGGCCTCGAGCAGATCCCGCTGTCAGGCTCTCACCTAGCTGGCAGGGCTGGAAGTCACTCGATGGTGGTAGTAATGGACCCCGAGCAGATCCCGCTGTCAGGCTCTCACCTAGCTGATAGGGCTGGAAGTCACTCGGTGTCATCCTTGGCCTCGAGCAGATCCCGCTGTCAGGCTCTCACCTAGCTGCAGGGCTGGAAGTCACTCGATGGTGGTAGTAATGGACCCCGAGCAGATCCCGCTGTCAGGCTCTCACCTAGCTGACAGGGCTGGAAGTCACTCGGTGTCATCCTTGGCCTCGAGCAGATCCCGCTGTCAGGCTCTCACCTAGTTGGCAGGGCTGGAAGTCACTCGATGGTGGTAGTAATGGACCCCGAGCAGATCAGCGCTGTTAGGCTCTCACTAGCTGACAGGGCTGGAAGTCACTCGGTGTCATCCTTGGCCTCGAGTAGATCCCGCTGTCAGGCTCTCACCTAGCTAGCAGGGCTGGAAGTCACTCGATGGTGGTAGTAATGGACCCCGAGCAGATCCCGCTGTCAGGCTCTCACCTAGCTGACAGGGCTGGAAGTCACTCGGTGTCATCCTTGGCCTCGAGCAGATCCCGCTGTCAGGCTCTCACCTAGCTGGCAGGGGCTGGAAGTCACTCGATGGTGGTAGTAATGGACCCCGAGCAGATCCCGCTGTCAGGCTCTCACCTAGCTGACAGGGCTGGAAGTCACTCGGTGTCATCCTTGGCCTCGAGCAGATCCCGCTGTCAGGCTCTCACCTAGCTGGCAGGGCTGGAAGTCACTCGATGGTGGTAGTAATGGACCCCGAGCAGATCCCGCTGTCAGGCTCTCACCTAGCTGACAGGGCTAGAAGTCACTCGGTGTCATCATTGGCCTCGAGCAGATCCCGCTGTCAGGCTCTCACCTAGCTGACAGGGCTGGAAGTCACTCGATGGTAGTAGTAATGGACCCGAGCAGATCCCGCTGTCAGGCTCTCACCTAGCTGGCAGGGCTGGAAGTCACTCGATGTCATCCTCGGCCTCGAGCAGATCCCGCTGTCAGGCTCTCACCTAGCTGACAGGGCTGGAAGTCACTCGATGGTGGTATTAGTGGACCACGAGCAGATCCCGCTGTCAGGCTCCCCTAGCTAGCAGAGCCGAAGGTCACTCGATGGTGCCGGCCTTGAAGTCGTTGGGAGCAGGCCAAGGTCTGTGGCATGGAGCAAGGGGAAAGGGTCCTGTCGGGGCGAGCTCGGGCTCGGCAAACTCAGCTCGGCGTAATCGAGAAGGCAGGCCGGACTGGAGGGCTCGGCATAGGTGAGTTCGGGCTCATCATTTTTGGCTCGGCATGGGAAAGCAGGCCGCTAGCCAGGGCCTCGCCAAAGACAAGCCAGACCGGGGGGCCTCGCACCCCAGGCCCATCACACTTCAAAAAATTTCTTTTTCGATGAGCACAACCTGGGTGGCTCGCGTGCGAGTAAAGGTAGGCGGATAAAAGGCAGAAGGCCGCGCGCGAGTAGTAATGGCGTAATAAGGGCGGAGAGTAACTCGCCGCAAAATCATTTGGGGCTCGGCGAACACTCCAAACACGCTTCGCTCGCGTGCGCGCTCTCATGATCACTCTACTCGCGGAACCCATCTCTGCGAGGTCGCGGGAGGAAGCACTCACATACATTTATAACAACGGCATAGAAAAGAAAAGAACACTGGTATGATCAAAGCACTTTCATTTATTATTATTCACAAATGTACAGGGAGCTCGCCACAGCGAGTAGTAAGAAAAAAAACGAAGAAAAATACAAGGCTGTCAGCTGGCCTCGCCCCCTCCGCCGGACTGGTCCTCGCCGTCGCCCGAGTGGTCCTGGAAGCTCTTCCCGAACATCGCGTCCAGGCTATCCTCCTTCTCGCTGGGCGGCGTCGCCGGAAACAGACTCGGCATCAGGTCCCGAGCAGAGATCTCCCCGCATCCTCCACCAGCACCCCGGAGTCCTTCATCATCGCGAGGGTGCACTCAGCGTCTGGATGGAGTTGATCCGCAGTCTCTCGACGAGGTCCGCCTCGCCGAAGATGCGCGGCTCTTGTAGGGGAGTGTGGGGATCGATGTCGTGCGATGGGAAGAAGATCTCCGCCTGGCGACGCACCTCGCCGAGAAGGTGTTGGTTCTCCCCCTTCAGCTTCGCGTTCGCGCTCTCCCAACTCGCCAAGGCGTGCGCGCAGTCGGACGATCTCCTCCCCTCGCTCGACGTCGCGAGCCTGGAGCTCCCCAGCAGCGTCGGCATCCACGGCCAGCTGCGCGCGCAGGCGGCCGTTCTCCTCCCCCAGCTCAGTGTTGCGAGCCTGGAGCTCGCCCGCCCCTTGGCATCCTGGAAAAAAGCTCACTTAGCAGCAGCATAAAAGTTTCCTAAGTAAGAGAGTGGTGCGTGACACTTACCAGCCCGCCCGCCAGTCTTGGCGAGGACCATCCGCGATGCCGAGCCGCCCGCCTGATCGGCAACCTGCTCCTTGGCGAGGTCGCGAGCCTGCTCGGCCTTTTCAAGCTGGTGGCTGAGGGCGAGAAAGCTGCGGCGCGCCAGCATATGGTGCAGCTCCAGAGTCCGCAGGTGGGACTGCAGGCCCTCATTGGCCGAGCTGCCGGAGGGTCGCACCTCTTGTAGGCCTCGCATCCTCCCGACCATAAAGGCCGAAGCCGAGGGCGTAGGCGTGACCGGTGGCGGCTCGCGGTCGTGCCAGGATGGGTTGCAGGGTTGGAGACAGAGACTCGATGAGCGAGCTCGTCCCACTGCAGCATGGGCTCGCCCGCAGAATCCTTCCAGCGCGCGCCGAAGTTGAAGAGGGGGTGCTGCTTCGGCGCGCGCGCTCGCGGGCAGGCCTCTCGCCGAGGGAGGAGGGAGATCGCAGCCGAGGAAGAGGGCGCCTTGCCGCCCTTTCGGCCCTTGCTGGTCGTCTCCTTCAAGGGGCTCCCCGGGGACGCGTCGGGGGGAGTCTCCGACGAGAGCTGATGTACTTGGGGCTGGACTGATGTTGTTGTTTCCCCGCGGAGCTAGCAGGGCCTCCAAATCTTCTTCACCTGACGGGGGCCGGATGGCG